>QLTV01003285.1:432719-455209 GCA_003457575.1 Thermophis baileyi | reverse complement strand
AGGTACACCCATATTACACCTATACTCCGCGAGCTGCACTGGCTTCCTATTGGTCTCCGGGCACAATTCAAGGTGTTGGTTATTACCTTTAAAGCCCTATATGGCTCAGGACCAGGTTATCTTCGAGACCGCCTTCTGCCACATAGCTCCCAGCGACCGGTAAGATCCCACAAGGTTGGGCTCCTCCAGGTCCCGTCAGCTAAACAGTGCTGGCTGGCGGGCCCGCGGGGGAGGGCCTTCTCTGTGGCTCCTCTGGCCCTCTGGGACCAGTTACCGCCTGAGATCCGGACCACCCCCACCCTGCTGGCCTTCCGGAAAGCGGTGAAGACCTGGCTCTTCCGGCAGGCTTGGGACCGTTGATCTCGCCTCTGTAATTGGCGAGGTCCGGCCATGAAACAGTGTATATGAGTTTTTTTAACTGTTTTTAAATGTTTTTTATTATGTTTTGTTTTAATGGTTTTTTTATATTGTTGTGAGCCACCCAGAGTCCCTTGGGAGTTGGGCAGCATACAAATGTAATAAATAATAAATAATAATAATAATAATAGTGGCAATGAAGGTGGGATGCTGCAGAGGAGAGAGCTGCTGCTAAGAGACGAAAATCACTGGGTGATAGGCTGGGTAACGAGCCCCGGCAGGACTAGTCCTCACCCCCGCCTACCAGTAAGCCACACTGGAGGCACACTGAAATCACTGGGTGTCAGACCGGGTAAAGAGCCCTGGTGGGACCATGCTCCCCACCCTGCCTGCCAGTCAGATACACTGGAGGCACAGACATACCTGAGGGATCCGTCCCCAGGACTCCTAACTGCAGCCCAGCTCCAACCGCAGCAGTACAGGCATTAACCAGCACCACAGGGGCCTTCCCAAAATGGCTCAACAGGGAAGACTCAACGAGTTCGATATTACTCACCCAGAACAGTGGAACTCATATGTCTCCCGAGTAGACAACTATCTCCGGGCTAACCAGGTCACGGATGACGGCCTGAAGGCGGCAACTCTATTATGTGTCTGCAGACAAGCCACGTTTGATATAGCTGAAAACTTGATAGTACTGGCAAGCATAGAGACAGTGGCCTACGCAGACCTCAAGAAAAAATTAAGGGAACATTTTGAGCCTAAACTCTCAGTCATCGCCCAGCGCCATGCATTCGAGCAACATGAACAGAGATCCAGGGAATCTGCAGCAGAGTTTGTGGCAGCTCTTCACCAAGCTCCGCACCAATGCAAGTTCCCTGATCTGGAAGACTGTCTCAGAGACAGGCTTGTTTGCGGCCTGCGTAATAGTGAATTACACCAGCGCCTATTCGCCATGGAGAAACTGACTTTCCAAGACGCATTGAGGGAAGTCATGGCGGATGAGGCTGCCAGAGGGGCCATGAAGACTCTCCAGCCACCGAAAACACACACCAGCCCCCCCAGCAATCCACCAAGAGACCACAGAAGGCTCAGGGGAGGTCAGTGAGAGCGAAGGAATCGATCACTTGCGGAGAGAGCCACCCAGGCGGCCACGCTCCACAGAGCAAGCAACTCCCCCACAGAGCTGCGCAAGCTGCGGGGACAGCATGAAAGAGCAGAGTGCAGATTCCGCACAGCAGTATGTCATGCCTGTGGAAAGCAAGGACACATTGCCAGAGTTTGCAGAGGTCGTCAACGGGAAATGAAACCTGCGACACAGCAGCACAAGGGGAAAAGGCCCCCCATGCCAGAACTGAGTTGAATACTGCTCAGGAAGGCATAGCATCCAACGCACAGGGGCCCAATGCCCCATCAAAGAAAAGATAAGACTCCAACTAAAACTTCAAGGGGTCCCATGCTCCATGGAGCTAGATACTGGATCGGCCCTGTCCATTATATTCTCCATGACTTTTGACCACATTTGCAAACATAGCCGACAGCAGTCTCGCTCAAATCATCAAGCTTAGTGCTAATGGACTTCCAGAATTGCCGTGTTCCCGTAAGGGGCGAAAGCTACCATTAGAGTACAGTTCAGAGTTCAAGGGCCCCCTCAGCATAGTGGCCATAGAGGGGCCACGCACCAGCCTCATAGGTCTGGACTGGTTTGAGGCCCTGGGCATCAGGGTAACGGGCATCCATTGAACCCAAATAGCCAATCTAGAAGCAGTATGCCGACAATATGCTGACATATTCAGCACTGAGCTGGGACAATACAAAGGGGCACCCATTTCTCTCAACCTCAATCCAGCAGTAACTCCAATCCTATTAAAACTGTGCAGGGTTCCCTTTCCATTGAAGCCTAAAACTGATGCAGAACTAGACAAGCTGGTACAGCAGGGAGTGCTCCAACCTGTGGACTGTAGCTAGTGGGAGACTCCCATAGTGACCCCAGTTAAGCCTAACAGGGACGTTCACATCTGCACAGACTACAAGTGCACCATAAACAAGGCACTACAGCAGCATGCTTACCCTGTACCAGTGGTAAGCCATATCCTCGCCTCACTCCAGGGAGGCCGAATCTTTGCTAAGCTAGACTCACCCAGGCCTACCAGTAGCTACTGGTAGATGAGACTACTGCAGAAGCACAAACAATAGTCACACACAGAGGTGCATTCCGAGTGTGCCGCTTGCAGTTTGGGGTAAGCGTAGCACCAGGGTTGTTCCAAAGTATTATGGAACGAACACTGAAGAACATTCCCGGCATCTGCCCATACTTCGATGACGTCCTGATCGTGGGGGAATCGGTGGCAGTCCTGGCGGAACGTCTCCGCGCAGTACTCCAATGTTTCTGCAAGGCAGGCCTAAAACTCAAGAATAAAAAGTGCCAGATCGGCGTGGAATCCACAGAATTCCTGGGTTTCCGCATCGACACTGCCGGAATCCACCCATCTGAAGGAAAGCTAAAGGCACCAAAATCCAAGGGGGAGCTTCAAGCATTCCTGGGCTTGCTCAATTTTTACCACTCCTTCTTACCGCATAAGGCTGCTCTGGGAGAACCGCTACACCACCTACTGGACAAACAAGCACCTTGGGTCTGGTTGAGCACTCAAGACAAAGCTTTCAAGGCGATAAAATCGTTGCTATCCTCAGACTCCATCCTAGCTCATTTCAATGAAACCCTACCAGTAACACTAGTCTGTGACACTTTGCCATATGGCATTGGGGCAGTACTAAGCCACAGGATGCCAGATGGTAGAGAGGCCCCCATCGCATACTATTCTAGAACGTTATCATCGGCTGAAAGGAACTATGCCCAGATAGACAAGGAAGCCCTCGCCATAGTGGCTGGCATTAAGAAGTTCCACAACTTCTTATATGGATGAACCTTCACCATCTTTACAGACCACAAACCTCTGCTTGGTCTCTTCACAGCTGACAAACAGACACCCCAGATCCTGTCACCGCAAATGCTATGATAGTCCATTTTCATGGCTGCATACTCGTACCGGCTAGTCCACAAGCCGGGGAAGGAAATGGGCCACGCCGATGCTCTCAGACGACTGCCTCTACTGCAGACTGAGCCGGATCCAGCCCCAGCTTGTCGCATTCTGGCGATCCAGGACCTACCGGAAGCACCCCTACATGCAGGGGACGTTGCAGCTGAAACCATCATGGACAGAACGCTTAGCCGCATTCTCAACTGGGTGTTAAAGGGATGGCCAGAGGCCTAGCCAGGCCCTGAGTTCCAGCACTACGCTTCTCGAAAAAAATGAACTGTCGGCCCACAAGGGATGTGTGCTGTGGGGCAGCAGGGTCATCATTCCACCAAGTCTTCACTCCAAGGTGCTGGATTCACTACACGAGGTGCACCCGGGAATTGTTCAGATGAAGGCTCTAGCCAGGAGCTACTTGTGGTGGCCAGGCCTGGACAAAGACATTGAAAATCAAGTAAGGAGTTGCCAGGCCTGCCAAGAAACCCGACTGGAGATGCCACAAGCACCAGTGCACTGCTGGGAGACCACGCACGCCCCATGGTCTCGTGTGCACATTGACTTTGTGGGCCCTTTCCAGGGGCAGGTGTTCCTGATAGTAGTGGACATTTATTCCAAGTGGTTGGAAGTGGCATGGGTCTCATCGATGACAACGACTAGGGTCATCCGAGAGTTGCGCTGGCTGTTTGCCACACATGGTCTGCCAGATGTAATTGTGTCCGACAACGGGGCACAATTCACAGCAGAAGAGTTTCAGTCATTCCTCAACGCCAACATGATCCGGCATGTAACATCTGCTCCATTCCACCCGTGACCAATGGTCATGTCGAACGAATGGTCAGGACCACAAAGGAGGCGCTCAAGTGGATGACGACTGGTGACTGGAATCACTGTCTAGCGAACTTCCTCCTGTGTCAACACACAACTCCCAGTACAGCAAAAGGTCACGGTCCAGCGGAGCTGAGGTGGGGCCGCCGGCTCACCACGAAGCTCGACTGACTTCACCCAGACAGAGTAGCGGCAGAGACAGCTCAGCCAGCCCCCACAGGAACTTACAGCCAGGTGAATTGGTCTGGGCCAGGAACTATGGGAGTGGGGCCCCTTGGATGGCAGCTAGGGTAACTAAGTTAACGGGCCCCTTGTCATACGAAGTTATTCTGGGAAATGATCATACTGTCAGATGCCACATTGATCAGTTATGGCGTCGGCAGGTCAGGCCAGTCCCGGATGAGGATTCTGAGGCGTTATCAGAGAACTGTTTTCCTCCAAGTTTGCCTACACCACCCGTGGCCGCCTCTGGAGAAACGGAGGTACCAAGGGCAGTAGAGCTGCCGCCACTCATGGGCAACCAAAACGGCCATCAAGACTCTGTCCAATTGGAGATGGACAATACTCTACTTAAACAGGACTCTCCAGTAACATTGCGGCGGTCCACCAGGATCCGTAGGCCCCCAGCCTATCTCAAAGACTATGAATATTGAACAGACTGAGGGTAAGAACTATCCTAGGGGGGGACAGGTGTTATGTATTGAATATATATAGTTGTGTTAAGCCCTGCTAAAGTGAAACTAATCTTTAGATGACCCTAACTGTTAACTCCAACTGTTTTGGAGGGAAACTTAGAACATTCATATTTGGGTGGGCTTTTTCAAGTATTATGATTGGTTAAGGCCCTGTGGGCCCAGGGTATAAATTACAGGCATTGTCTGCTGTTCCTCAGTTAAAGGTATTCATTCAATAAATGCTGTTGTAGCTATGCTGGTTTGTTTCTTGCCTACTGAAACCCACTATACAATACTTACTTAAATAATATTAGATATTTTGTGAATGTTACATTGTTGATATATGGATTTTTTTAAAAAAGACTTGGGGGCTATTTTTGGATTAAAGAACATAGTAACTAGGGATTGAGGTTAGGAGATATGATGTTTTATACTATTTTTATTTTAAAATAGTTAAAAATGTATTAATTTAAAATATGTATAAAGCTTCCCCTCTGACATAACTTCGAATCTAGGTGGTGTATGTCAAATTAACACCCTCCTCCAATAAACCAATATTGCAAATAAATTGTTGGTTACAATGCCAACATAAAATAAATCCATAAACCAATGTATCAATAACATATAGCCAAGGCTCACCAATCATACACTCCATCTCTCAGAAGATGGGCTCATTTATTGTCCTGGCCCAACACCCTTAGAGGAAAAGCCATTTTTAAAGTTTTCCAAACTAATAGTCTGGGACCCTTTTTAACTCTAAAAGGGCTGGGAAGAGAGGAAATGGTGCCAAAAGGCAGTTGGCACAACAGAAAGGGCATGCCTTCTAAGTCCCATCAGTCCACATTGCATCAAGGAGGGGACCAGGAGTATGTCCATCTTGTGAGATCATGAGGTATGGGCAGAAAATAACTGAAAACAGCCGGTTCCATGAACAGCCTGGTCTATGTCGGGCTTTGAAGTGGTAAACAGAATGTTGAATTGTTCCAAAAGTCTATTGGGAGGCAGTGCACCACTAAAAATAGTGATGCTACATGAATGTCCTGTGGTGCAGCCATAATCACCTAGCTGCATCTTGAGTCAACTGCAGCTTTCAATGATCTTAAGCACATCCCTATTGGTTGCACTAGTATCAATGGGAGGTGACCAATGTATGAGTGACTATTAGAGCATGTCAAATTTTTCAGCTTTCAATTTCCAAACATTAGGGTTCAATAGAGAGAGATGTGTGAAACAGGTCACAGAGGCAGCAAGCAGAGTGTATACACATGAGAAACGTGAGGACAAGAAGCAAGTTGGTTGATGTTGAAGAATAAATAAAAAAAGACTTGATAAAACTCAGTTAAACATTTTTGTAAGTCAGGTAATTGCTTTCTGATGATAGTTTATGATTGCATGGATTATTTTTTTGCTTAACTTGATAAGAGTCATGGAGAAAAAAAACTTTTTTTTTGTAGCACAAGGTGTAATTTTAAGAAGATAAAGTTAACAGTATTTGTGGGGTATATGATCAGGCATGGATTTACCATACCAAGCTAAATGTTGTGCAATTGCAAAAATAACCGCAGATTTGAATTCATGGCATAAAAACACGTTTTTAGAACCCCTCACTGAAAAAAATTGCAAAAAATAATTTTCACCCCATTAAATGACCCGTCCTAGTGATTATGAGCAAACCCTGAAAAACTGTTTATAAGCAAGGTGGTAAATAGGCTGGCGAGGAAAATGTATGTAAAAATCCATGAAATATCATGGGTTAGAAAAAAAATTGGAGCAGGATGGGAGCAAGAAAAACAGGAAGTTGTTAATTGGCTAAAAATGGCTTTTAAAAAAATGCAGAATTAGTGGGAGGGGATTGTTCAAAACTCATGCTTTTATTTTAACATGAGAAATGGAGAAAGAATCAAAGCAGCAGGTTCTGAAACCACCTTCTAATTCTCCTCTCCTTCTAATTCTCTTGCATTTAAAAAAAATGGATTTCTTTTTAATCCATGGGAAGTCAGAGGCTCCAGCTTTTGAATGCTCAGATTCATGGTAAAATAGACACTTTTAAAATGTTCATATCTGGCTGTGCCTAAAGCATCTCTGTATGTGACTTTTCAATACCACCCAAATAAGAAAAAAATTCATGAGCGAAATGATCCTCAGCATATTTCATATCTGAACACTCAGCATTAGCAGCTGGCTGTGAAGAGGAAAACAACTTGATTTGTAAAGTTAATTCAGCACTGCCATCTACTGCTTTTCTTTAGACTCTGGAAAATGATGATTCACCTCAAAGAATTTATCTTGCTTTGAATTTCTGGCTGCACTCATCCCATGGCTCAAGCTTTTTAGGTGAGCTCTTGGCATTTCCATCTCTGATGAGTGGCCATAGATTGAGGCAGAATTTAGGTTTCATATGCAAAACGTCAATAGTTTTATCTCTGATTGTCCCATTGAAAGAAAACAGAAATTCAGATAATAAAGCTGAGCTTTCCACCTGATATCACGGAGAGAATTATTGCCAGCTTGTGTTGAAAGTTCTGGGCTAATCAACCAATTAGGGATGGGTTCTGGATCCGTTTGCTGCCGGTTTGCTCAGGGTTGTGCCGTGCGCGCGTGTGAGCTTTGTGCGCCCCCCGCAACAATAAAAAAATAGCTTCTGCGCATGCGCAGAAGCAAAAATTCACTTCTGCGCATGCGCAGAAGCAAAATCCAAGATGGCGGCGCCCACGGAACACACCAAAAGAACTGGTTCCGTGATGTCATCACTGGTTTACTAACGGTTCTAAAGAATCGGTTAGAGCTGGTAGGAACCCGCCTCTGCAACCAATGCTCCAAATTGCTTTTCTATCATTAAAATTGTTTTTCAAATATTTTTGAAATTATTTTCCTTTAACCATCCCTTAGTTTATTTGTGAGAAATAACCATTATAGAGTCAGCAAAAAAAAGAATATAGTGTTATTATTAGATACACACAATATTCCTAAAGCAATATACAGTCTTTTGAAAAGGAACCTTTTCTTCAGCTAGCGATTTAAATAAATAAAAGAGGAAGATAATGAAAACAGTGAGGGGAGAGTTGAAATTAAACCTTTGCTTGGTACCATCTAAAGAAGTACCATTTTGGTTTATAGAGACCCAAGCAGGACAATATTTAGGATTGCATTTCATCCTAGAGGGGTTGTTTGTTTATTGAATAAATGTATATGGTTGCCCATCTAAAGGCAATCTGATCATCAATATAAACTGTACAGCTCTCGTGGTGCAGTGGTTACAACCAGTGGTGGGTTGCTGCCGGTTCGGACCGGTTCGCCCGTACCGGTGGCAGAAATTTGCACCCAGTCACCGAACCAGCAGCGATGGCCGGCTGTCCATGCCCCCGAACCGGTCCTCCGGTTGCCGTGGCTGGCAAAGAACCCTCTGTGCATGCACAGAGGCTTCTGCGCATGCGCAGAAGGTCATTTCCCTGATGTGATGTAGGCGCGTGCACGAGCGAAGCGAGCGCATGCACGCAAAATGTGCACTTCCGTCACGATGCGAACCAGTAGGGAAGGTAAGTGGAACTCACCCCTGGTTACAAGGCAGTATTGCAGGCTAATTCTGCCCACTGCCAGGAGTTCGATCCTGACTGGCTCAAGGTTGACTCAGCCTTACATCCTTCCGAGGTCAGTAAAATGAGGATCCAGATTATTGGGGGCAATATGCTGACTCTGTAAACTGCTTAGGGAAGGCTATAAAGAACTATGAAGCAGTATATAAGTCTAAGTGCTATTGTGATTGCTATTGCTAAAATAAAAACCAATCCCCAGAGGCTCACTTTTTTGAATACTTCTATCCATTCTTTCTTTCTTTTCCTCATTTCTGATAATTCCTGGACCATGAGAATTACTTTCTTCTCACTATATCTTTCCCCTCTCACATTATGGACATGGCAATATGAATAGATCCAGGTGCAACCAGTTGGAAACGGCTCTTTAGCTCTTCATTTTTTCAAGCCCCTTTAATGTTTTTGATGAGTAAAGTAATACCTAATGTCTTATTTGCTTGAACGTTGTAGCCGTCATTCTCCATAACTAGGGAATTAAGTCATAATTGATTTCTAATATTTAGATTTCAGGTGTATGTGCACACATAGATGCATTTTCCTCCAGGAATTCAAGACTGCATATACTGCTCTTTCTCCCAGTTTTAAAACAGTAATCCTAGGGGATAGATTGGCCAGAGAGGCATCCAATGAGGACTCATTCAGTAGCTGGAGGTAGAGATAAGGTCTCCTCAGTCCTAATCCAACACTGTCACCATGAATCACGGGGGGGGGGGGGGTTGCTTTTAATTTCTCCTGTCCTATGTTGTGCATATTTGTAAGTAATTCTATTAGGACATAAATCCATACTTGACACTATGCAGTGTGTGCATGTTTACTTTGGAGGAGATGAATTCCTTATTAGAGACGTGTGCCAATGATATATTGATAATTACAAGAAGTACTAATTCTGATGACTTTAAAGTCATGTTAGCTGATTTAGGAGTTGATGTAAAATTTTATATCTTCTGGCTCCAAGGTATAATTGTATACTTTGGAGCCAGAAGATATAAAATAAGAGTCCTCGGCAATTGTCATCTGATGGAAACTTCAGGAATTTTGAAAAAATATTATGGATATTTACACAGAATAATTGCTTTGAAGGGTGTGGTTACTTATATCCCCCAATTGATCAAAAGGCAAATTGTTGAGATTATTTTTCAGCACACTCATCCTCAGTCATCTACCACCTCAGCTTACCTTTGGTTTTTTTTCCCCTAGGTGAAGGCATTAACTACAACCATCCATAATTGGTACATTCTAAGGGTGAATTGATTTGATGTATAGCCTTCTAGTCAGCTGAGCAGTCAGTTTAGCTAGCAAAAATCAAAATATATAATGTCAATTAAAAACGTAAAGAGATACAATTAAAATAATGGTGTTGTGAATTAACATGAACAATCTGGTGAAAGGGGTGTGCAGTTGTTGCTTGTCCAAAGCAGGGGTGAAATCCAGCAGGTTCTGACAGGTTCTGGAGAACCGGTAGCGGAAATTTTGAGTAGTTCGGAGAACCGGCAAATACCACCTCTGGCTGGCCCCAGAGTGGGGTGGGAATGGAGATTTTGCAGTATCCTTCCCCCAGGAGTGGGGTGGGAATGGGGATTTTGCAGTATCCTTCCCCTGGAGTAGGGTAGGAATGGAGATTTTGCAGTATCCTTCCCCTGCCACGCCCACCAAGCCACACCACGCCCACCAAGCCACGCCCACAGAACCGGTAGTAAAAAAAATTGGATTTCACCACTGGTCCAAAGGCAGCAAAGGTAGCAGCTTTCCTAAGGAATGGCATTCTACACAAGGACACAAAGAAGCTCTCTTTTTTTGTCAGATAAATGAGCCTTAAATTTGTGGGAGCACATTCAGGAGGGGTTCTCTTCCAGTTCTTAAAAGCTGGACAGTTTCCTAATGGTAGGAACAGGTCCTCAGATAGTCAGGGCAGAGGCTGTTTCGAATTTTAAAGATTAATACTGCCAACCTCTTAAATGGTATCTTGAAAGCTATTGACAAGCAGCATAGATCTTTCAATAAAAACCTGGATGCTGTATTTTGTACCAGCTAAAACATCTCAACATTTTTAAGGGTAGCCTTCGGCAGAGGTATTGCAGTTGTTGGACTATAATAAAGATGTGTATAATAAATGTTGCCAAATGCACCCTCAGAGATGGTCACAGTTGGCACACAACCTTTAATTATGCATATACAATCTGTACCACAGTTATTAAATACAGATCCAGTTACAACTGATTATCAAGAAGCACATCTACACAGTGGAGTACTCTTTCAAAGGAAGTGAAACTCCACCCCAAATTAGGGAAACACTATACTTTGTTTTTTTTTTTACGTGCACGAAAAAAATGCAAGTAGAAAAATAGGGACCACCTTTGGTGGGAAGGTAACAGCGTTCTGTGTGCCTTTGGTGTTTAGTCATGCCGGCCACATGACCACGGAGACGTCTTCGGACAGTGCTGGCTCTTCGGCTTTGAAACAGAGATGAGCACCGCCCCCTAGAGTCGGGAACGACTAGCACATATGTGCGAGGGGAACCTTTACCTTTATACTTTGTTTTAAAACTTGATTTTAAGTTCTTCCTTACCTGCATCATGCTTGGACTGAAATTTCAGCTTGTTCTCATTCAGTTCATTTTTGAACTTACACAACATCCAAGGGTATCAGCAGGCTCTTTGGAGTTAGATATCAAGGAGAAATAAAGCTCTGAATTATTTCTCCAACAATTTCCTATAAAGGTTCAACAGGATGGAGAAGCATATTGAACCATGTTGACATGGTTGGAATGTCTTGGATCTATAAGTACTCAGAAGCGTAATTAGAATTATTTATCATTTAAGCTAGTGCATGGCTTTGCAGCACGTTAAGCTTTTTTTTTTATTTCCAAGTACAACAGATACTGTACTTTCAAGATTATCTTCTGAACTGACAATATTTTTTCATAGTTATTTATTTCCTATTAATTTTCATACACCAGAACAAATAGCCTAGCAGAGACTGAACCGGAAGTGTAAACTTGTATGTAGATCTTTTCCTACCCCCCCCTGTGCCTAAGGCAAGCTCTATACGTTTGTTTCCCTCAACTGGTTGCCATGTAAAAGCTGCAAAGCAAATGACAAACTTGCATACAAAGTGAAAACTGTCAAATGTGTGCAGTATTTATAAATGAAGTAGCACATAGTATGATAGTTTGATGTGCTACTACAATAGAATATTGTATTATAAATTCATTTGCGCATTTTAGTCTTTGTGTAACATGTGATTTAAAAATATATATGGTGGAACGAAGAAAGCTTGGATAATCAGGAGTAGCTTATTGTATGGAAGGATTGTGAGTTCTATTGTGATATTCAAAATAGATTCTTGGACTTGTAATGCTTTACATCCAAGTATACTGTGTGTTTATTTAGCAGTTTCCAGTTGATTTTATTCTGTGTTAGGCCTGTGCTAGGTGGCTTGGACTGATTGCAGTAAGGTGCCTTGTTCACTAAGGGAAATATAGTTCTCATCCAGTTGAAAAAACACAATTTGCCTACACTTTGCAATAGCCCTCAAAGGCCTCTACCTATGCACTAAGCATGTGAAGAAATATCTTCTAGTTCTTTCATAACTACCTGAAAACCTGTCCTCCAGTAGCTTTTGGTGTACAATCTACACAAAATAATTGCTGGAGAAGGCTTCCAAAAATAGGCAAAATAGTTTTGCTATACTTCCATCTTATGCTGCAGCTTCAAAGGGCTGCTTTTCTATATCCTTCATCAAAGAGGAACACTCTTTTTACTCACTGCCTGAGTTATTAGTAAAAATGTAGTCCCCACAAGTCTGAAATATCAGGTGCCCAGCTGTCAGGTGCTCCAAGACATCATAAAGTTAGTTAATGCTGCCCACTGCTTTGGACTAAGGAATTAAATTTTTGTTGTAATTAAAGGACAGCATTATAGACAAGTCTCTGAATTGGCTGAGACTGATGCAGAATTTATACTCCTTTCTACTTCAACTTCAATTAAGGCCAGAACTTCACATTGCAGATTAGTGTAACCATTGTGTTTGCTTTTTTTCTAGAGAAAAATATTTTGGGATTAAGATATTTGAAGAGGAGAATTAAGGGGAAAGGGATTTAATCATTCAACAGCCTCCTGTTTTACTACTTATTTTCCCTTAGCGGTACAGTTCCAGACAAAAGATGGAGCATTCAAATGAAAAATATATATCTCATACAAATAAAAAAGAAAAATGTGGGAGGTTTAAGCACCCTCTCTGCAAATTACTTTTTCCAAGAAGAAACTGCTGGTGAAGTTTTATCACATGAGTTTATTTGTAGCTTGTGATTCCGCTTTATGGAAGAAGAGTGTGAAGTTTCCAAAAGATGCCCTAATTAATTCATGAGCATTGTAGATATATCTAAGTGAAGACGGTTTTATAAGGAGATCCTTGGAGAGAAAGAGTTAAAGGGAAATTAATATTTTATCTTTTACAATTGGTCATTTCCATTTTGAAGCTGAAAATGAAAGATCTTCTATTGGGTGCTGAATATTCAACACTCAGTTGGAGTTCATTATAAAGCTTCATAAATGTATACTACAGTTTATTAGCAGAAATTTTCCATGAAAAGTTGCAAGCCCAAATCGTTTTGTTGCCTTGTTTATATAAGCAGAACGATAGATATAATTATGCATATTTCTGCTCCAGTAACTACCAGGAATATATTTACTTTCTTCAAATACCTATCTCCTATAATTTATTGAATTATTGTTCTCTTTGCTCTGATAAGCTTTCATTCATTCCAGGCAGATTGTATATAAAGTCTTCATAATGAATTAATTATTATAATGAAAACAAAATAAAGCCATTGACAATCTGGGAAAGATTCAGAATACATACATTCAAGATTAAATATCTTGAAGATAAATTTGAACAGTTTATAGATTATCCACCAAATGAAAAGAAAATTAAAAATCACTTGGGAGTAAACTGCATCGAAGTCAGAAGAAATTTCTTCTTAGTAACAACTTCATAAAGACCCCAGTCTTTAGTAGAGTGTTTGGAACATAGGTTCATGCAGCAGCACTCATGTAATTTTTATCATATTTTAATATTGAAGCTGATATTTTCAATTATATTAGCTGCATGGTGTCTTGGAAACAGAGAGGGTATAAATTTTAATAAATAATCAAGCAACATGCAGAGGCTTATTCTATGTTGCATAGGAAGAACTATTTTCAGTTATTCAACAAAAACAACAAGCAGTCATTCATTTTACGGTAATATATTCATAGAAATAATGAAACTTATATGAAAAAAGACATGTAAAATTGAAACATACTGAAAATGTTGCCATAAGAGGAAGTTACATGGAGATGTAGAGAAATCCTATCCTAGAGGTTTTAAAGTAATATTTTGAAAGACATATTTTGGAGAATTTTTAGTCAAAAGGACAGGATGGAAGACTAGAGCTCCTGCCACCTTTGTTTTGTGATTTAGATCATTTAATTCAGAATTATTTTGAACTATTACAATAGGTATTTCTTTTGCAAGGTAAGAGAGGTATTTTTGCCTGCTAACATGACCTTATCCAGAATGATGTATGAGCACAGATGTGCAAATGGTGTTGGCAAAAGGTTTTATTATAACTTCTATAGAATGTGTGTGTGTGTGTGTGTGTGTGTGTGTGTGTGTGTGTGTGTTATACAGTATGTATAGCATACATGATTTATATGAATGTTCATCTTGGTGAGTATTAGGGAGGGAGATGGAGGGAGAGGGAGAGAGAGAGAGAGAGAGAGAGAGAGAGGAGAGGAGAGAGAGAGAGGGAGAGGGGAGGAAGGAGGGAGAAAGGGAGGGAGAGAGAGAGAGAGAGAGATAGAGAGAGAGAGAGAGAGAGAGAGAGAGAGAGAGAGAGAGAGAGAGAGAGAGAGGAGACTGTGGAAATATTATTATTTAGTGTATGACAATGGTACATTAGCCAGGAGACTACAGCATTAATACAGAGTAGTTGTTAGGCTGCCCAAAACTGCTAGTCCATTTAGTTCATGCTCACACATGAACCAAATGCACTTCAAAAGTGCATCACAGGGGGTGAACTAGCTCTGCACTCTGAATGGCTAATAGCAGTCTGCAGCATCATCTGGGGCTTTTCCCCTCCATCTATGTCATCTCGACGTCAGGCATTGCATTTGGGCAGGTTTGGCACCAGTTGGGTTCGTACTTCTGCACAAAGCACCATTATTTTTCCCACTGAATGACACCTATTTATCTACTTGCATGTAGCACGCTTTTGAACTGCGAGGTTGGCAGGAGCTGAGGCAAGTGACTTTAACTCATTCTGTCATGCGGTGCTAGGACCTGAGCCACCAGAGCACAGACCTTCTCCAGAGTGTTTAAGCCACCGAGGCATCGTGCCTCTTATGGAAATAAAATGAATATATTCTGTTCAGTTTACTGTTTTTAATTTCTCTTAAATCAGCCATTCATTGAATTACTTCCTTATCAACAGAATGTAAAACTTTTAAGCCACGTCCTAAGAGATATTATTATATGCATAAATATGGAAAGACTCAGAATTACCTACAGTGGAGGAATACCTGGTGAATATGACAGATTGCAGAATTTGCAAATTGATTTGTTCGATTAAGGAAAAGACAACAAGTACATTTATTAGTGACTGGAACACCAGTGAGGTATTTATGGACTTTTTGCTGAAAATGGGGAAAAAAAGGAACTGGTGATTTTTTAATTTGATGATTAGAAATAGAGGAACAAGAGTAATATTCTCCCAATTGTCAGGCATCACAGAAAGATGGTGATTGAGGAAATGATCATTTGATTATAAATCTAAAATTCATAGAATGCCTCAAAGTGATCAAGAATGCCAGAGCATTGTTGTATAAATAGCTACCAGATATTATGTCCAAAAGATGTCCCTAACATGGCAGGTTCTTACAGCAAAAATTAAATTGAGGACCAATTATTATTAAATTACTGCAGAACCACATGCAATTCAGGAAGTAAAAAGTCCCTAAATGGCAATAAAACCATCAGAGACATTGATCACAAAATCCGACTTGATAGGCATCATATTTAGGATTAAATTTCTTGTGAAACACTGAAAAAGGGAGAAAGAAATCTCCCTTGTACCATTTATGGGACCAGGATTTTATTCAATGAACACTTGTGAAGTTGTTAATGCTTTGTTTCAAATGAACAATATAAATGGATCATTTTACTCATGGGGCAGGCATAGATTTAGCCTTTATACAGATTTAAAAAGTCTTCCAGCCACTCCATAAATAAATATTTTTCCATTTTATAATGTTTATTTATTTATAGAATCTATACCAATAACCTTACAATTTTTCTCGATTCTCTCAGCATGACTTTTATTTATTTATTTTATTTATAAAATTTATTGGCTGCCCATTTTACCACAGGATAAGTGTGGTACTTACCACACTTTTACTTGGGAACTTGGATAGCATTTATACCACTGAGCTCAATTCCATTCTTAAAACATATCACTATCATTTCTATACAAATATATAAAAAGTTCCTTTCAGCATTTTCTCATTTCAGTTTCATCCCAAATAATCTCATCACTTTTATTTTTAACTTTATTCACCTGTTACTAGAAATGATAGTAGATTTTAGGAGAAGCCCTCCTGCACTACCACCACTCACAATACTAGACAGTAGCAACAGAAGAGACCTTCAAGTTTCTAGGTTCTATAATATCTCAAGACTTAAAATGGACACCTAACATCAAATATGTCATCAAAAAAGCACAAGAAAGAATGTTCTTCCTGTGCCAAAAAGCTCAGGCTGTCCAAGAAGCTGCTGATACAGTTCTACAGAGGAATTATTGAGTCTGTCATCTGCACCTCTATAACTGTCTGGTTTGGCACTGCAACCAATCATGATAAACACAGACTTCAATGGATAATTAGAACTGCAGAAAAAAACAATTGCTGCTAATCTGCCTTCCACTGAGGACCTGTATACTGCATGAGCCAGAAAGAGGGCTGTGAAAATATCTACAGACCCCTTGCATCCTGGACATAAACAGTTTCAACTTCTACCCTCAAAACAATGCTAATACGTCAGAACAACAAGACACAAGGATAGTTTTTTCCTCCATGCCATCACTCTGCTAAACAACTAATTCCCACAACACTGTCAAACTATCTAGAAAGGCAGCATTACCATCATTATTCTCATCTTCCCTATTACCTATCTCCTTATCTTCTTATGACTATAACTTTGTTGCTTGTATCTTATGATTTATATTGTTTACTTAGTATCTTAGTATGATTTATGTTGACTGCTTATTTAGTATCCATGACTATCAGTAAGTGTTGTATCTAACGTTTTATGATGAATGTATTTTTTACAATAACTATGATAATGATCTATGACTGTACACTGAGAGCTTATGAGACAAATTCCTTGTGTCCTTCCTTCCTGTTCTGTTCTGTTCTGTTCTGTTCTGTTCTGTTCCGTTCCGTTCCGTTCCGTTCCGTTCCGTTCCGTTCCGTTCCGTTCCATTCCATTCCATTCCATTCTATTCTGTGCACCCTTGTATCCTCCAGTAATTCTCTTGGTTTTGTTTTTCCAAGTGTCCAATCAATTCTATGATGCTTTTAGATTTATCTTCATTCCTTTCCCATGTGAAGAATGAAAAGACACACAATAAGTATGAATTCAAAACAAGTATAGTTTTTTTAAGCAAATAAATCACAATCTTTATTCAGTATTGGGTCTACAAATGGGCCAGTTTTCTCTGTTCCCATTCATTTATAGCTGTCTCAGAAGAACCTTTATCTTCTCCACCCACCCCAATTACATTCATTTTAAATGTTACAGTTTTTACCAGAACTGATATTTAATTCTACTATCCCATTCATTTGTATAATAAGCAACCATCACCAATTTATGGATTCCTAGTTTAATTTATATTCACAACCATCAGCTGATAGCAATTGCATATTTTCTGATATAGGTTTAGCCATTTCATTCATGTTTAATTGCATATTTCACTCAACTCCATTCCATGTAAACCTTTATTCAGCTCTTTTACATTATTTCCCTTTCTCTTAATTTCACAGACACACAATGTGTCTGTATTTTTCATTTCATTTTTAGATTCCTCCTCTTTGACATTTACTCCTCTTATATTCCAAGCTGCAATTTTTCATACACTACAGTCATCAATCTGCTGTTCATCAATCTGCCATGATCAACGAATACATACACAATTTCTAGAAAAATAGAGAAGGTCTAGGCTAGGGTCCCGACTTAGCTATTCTATGATGTTCGTCCATCGTGTTTGAAGAGGACCTTGACATCTAACAGGTTGTGGGCTGTCCACGATGTGTCCGCAGGTGGCTGGTAAGGCCTATGCAGGCACAAAATGTTCTGCCACATGTTGGGCAGACGTGTGGGCACCATTGTTGCAGCATTTGCAGCTCTGGCTTTGTGGAGTGCTCACTTCTCTTGTGCTATGGTTGTTCTTCTGTCCTCAGATGTCTGGCAGCCTTGGTGGATCAGCGTGCGCCATGTTGATTGATCTTGTGCCAGTGTTTCCCAGGAGGTGGTGTCGATATCCAGGGACTTGAAGGAGGCTTTCAACGTGTCTTTGTATCGCTTCCTTTGTCCCCCGTGCGATCGCTTTCCTTGAGACAGCTCACTGTCTCACCTGTTCATCAGTCTGCTATGATCAATGAATACATACATGATTTCTAGAAAAATAGAGAAGGTCTAGGCTAGGGTCCCGACTTAGCTACTGTATATCTGTGGTATATGCAGCATGCCTTGCTAATAGTAAGAGTAGTATTGTTCAGTATATCACAAGCACAACCAGTTTTACACCAAGCATGCTCATGTTTTCCATTCCAAGATATGATATGTAAAAACTACCTTGCAAGTCAGTCATTGCCTTCACCACCAATTAAGAGATACAGTATGTGCAATATATCAATTCACATTCAGAATGCTTCAATTCAAAGGTTAAAGGAAAAAAAGTCTCTCAATCAGTCATCAGTTTTCTGTGCAGGCAGACTTATCCAATCCCATCATGACTGCCAAGTCCATGCACTGCCTGATCCAGTATGGACTAATATTTAGAATTAGGGAAAGGAACATTTGTACAGGTACACAGTATCTGAGTGCTCCTCAATCCCTATTAGGCAGAAATTGGATTTGACTTAATTGTACAATGCAGTCTCAAACTTTGTCATTATTTTGGTCCAGAAATGATTACTCATCCCTTTAATTTTTCAAAGCAACCGGGAAGACATTTACAATATGTGCTAAACCCAGTGACAAACACAACTAAGCTTTCAGTAATAAATGGCACTTAAAGAGGGCAACCCTGCTGGAATGTGATTGCCCTTATGTCCTGCTTGAAGCTTTTCATCAGCCTCTGATCACCCCTCATAGGAAAAAAGAGGTTGAAACGGAGGTAGCTTGAGAGGAAACAGAAGAGAATGTAGTTGAACTCCAAGTGATAAGCTTGTCTTTTCTTCCTTATTCCACAGGTCATTGCCTTTCTGAGTTTCTAGGCTCAGCTACATGCTCAAGGAAGGCTGCCTGGAAGGGCTCCAGGTAGAGGTGCACCTCTTCCGGATTTTCACAGACTGCTGTTTATACCCCCGCCTCTCCAGCGAGGGAGCGAGAGTGCGGCTGTTGGTGGTGCTGAAGGGACAGCTCCCTGTGGCGCTCCTCAAGTGAACGCACATCAGGGCGCTGAAGGGGAGGACAGCTCCCCTGTTAAGACAAAGCAGGAACCTGTGGGGGCTGCAGAGGGAGGACCCCCACTGAGCCCTGTGCATTGGAGAGCTGGTGGCAGCGGCGATGCTTCTAACGGGAGCTCTCTGAGTCCTTCCGCTCTTCACATTGCTGCTGCTGACAAAAAAAGCAGCCGCTGGCCTGGGGCGCCACGACATCTAAGGAGGACGGTGCTGAATGGCCAGCACCTATTGCTTGGCTTCAGACATCTAGGTAAGTCTGTGTAAATGTGCGCGCAGCGCTCGTGTGTGTGTGTGTGTGTGTGTGTGTGTGTGTGTGTGTGTGTGTGTATCCGTATGTTAGGGTGGGGGAATCCATAAAAGCTACTAGCAAGGGGATTCCAAGGTTATTTAATAATCCTGGCAGACAGGTAACCAGACGAATCTGAGTTCAGAAGTGGAGAAGGAAGTCACTTGGCATCAGGATCAAAGTGCTGGCCCAGAAAAGTTCTTTGCTCTTTTAAGCTACGTGAATTAAAGCCATAAGAACCTTTTCTTGGGGAAATACAGTTCCTAAGTTTGCATTTCACCAGAGACGGGGAATGGGTGGCATGTGTCTGTTTGTGTGTGTGTGTGTGAAAACCAGGACTGCTGCTAAGGAACAGAATGCTTTGTGTATTGGTTTCTTTACTGCAGTCATTCTTTTTCTTTTTTCTTTTCTTTTTTTTTAAAAAAAACCCTGTCTTTTAAAGATTTGCCATGGAGTGTTTTATGTATGTGTCGTACATCTATTTGTTTTGGACAGAGAGCGAAGCCTAGAGACACTGTAAGAAAGGCGGGGTGGGGAGGAGGTGAGAAGTAGTCATAGGAAAGCATCCATGTTTGGGTGTCTGGAAGTGAACGTTTGGTAGCTTCATTTTATAATGTGAACTGACTGCACAGTCACACCAGCCAGACAGAAAGAAGAAAGCAAGAGCTTGTGGCTGTGTGGTGGAGTTCCTTCCCCATGCACTGCTGGAGGCTGGGCAGCACTTCAGCAGCTGTTTGCAGCATTTCCTAATTATGTGTATGTCCAGACAGCAGCTGAGAAGATTTGTGGCTTTCAATGCTAAATTAGAGCATTGTTCGTGATCTCTATTGCAGCAGATTAGAATAGTCCTCAACTCCCCACTATTATTCAATAATATTGCACAATCATTAGTAATAGTAAGAAGGACATCCTGCACAGAAGAGGGACTCTGGAACGGCAGACTTTGAAATGAATCCCCCCCACGTCTCTACTTAAAGTAAGCTCACTAGTCAATGGAATACACTTCCAGGCAATTGTGGAGAGAACTCAAGCCAGGAAGTCTAGGGGCTGCCAGGACAGAGGAAGAGCCAGTCTTACCCATCAAACTCTGTCATCATATCCGAGGCTCCAGTGGCGTCTCTGAAGTACAGCAGAGAGATCCTCTTCCCTTGGAGAGAATCTCTTTGCACCCCGGCTGAGCAGGAAGTGAAGAGGACAAGGAGGAGAGGGGATTGCCTCCAAGCAGAGGGGAAGGAGAATAAGGGGATGTGTGAGGGGGTTGCCTTCCCAACAATGAACTGGCAAAGGAGGTGTGGAACCTGACATGACTGGGAAAGAGCAAGTGGAGGGATGAGGTTGCTGGTGGTAATGCATGTTCTCTTCTTGCTCTCCCCTGCAGGAATGTAATCCACAATGCTAGTGCTCAGGTTTCTCAATGTGGTCGCTCCAGCCTACTTCCTCTGTATCTCCTTAGTGACCTTCGTCCTCCAGCTCTTCCTCTTCATTCCAAGCATGTTCAAAGACCCTTCCACCACCCCACTTTTCTCCTCTGCTCTGCTGCATGGGGCTCTCTTTCTGTACCTCTCAACTAATGCTTTGGGCAACTACATCCTGGTAATACAGAACTCCCCCGAGGAGGACCTGGGGAAGGGCCCAGATTTGGCTAGAGGAGCCAAAGGGGTGGCTGAGTGGCCAGATGGAAACAGGTCCCCTGCTTCAGCCCTGCCTGGCACTCACTTCTGTAGACTGTGTGCCCGAACCACCCAGAGGCATGACCACCACTGTTTCTTCACAGGGAACTGCATTGGGAATAGTAATATGCGGAACTTCATCATGTTCTGCCTGTATACCTCCTTGGCTTGCCTTGATTCCCTGGTGGCTGGGGTGGCTTATATTTCTGCTGCACTCTCAACTTCCTTTGCCAGCCCACTGGCTTTCCTAACTCTTCTGCCTCACTCCATTAGCCAGTTCTTCTCAGGTGAGTATCATCACTCCTTTTTCTCCTCTTGCAACAATTCCTTGGTTAGGTTTTGGGCTTTTTTTTTTCTCTTCAATATATGGAAAATTGACATGGTTCCTTTGTTTTTTAAATTTAGGATTTTTAAAAGGTGGGGGGACATCTGCAATATTTACATCGGGATGATAAGGGAATAGGACAATGTTGGTTTTTTTTTTTTCCTCCCACCAAATCTCTCTTGCAGTGATAACATTCAGAGTCATATAATCAAGCTGAATGGCAGGAGATGCAGGATGGAGAAAAGAAGACATAATTCAGATGTTAATTATGGTTGCAGTCAGAAACTATAGCAATGGTCAGCACTTTGGATGGCTAAAAAGGGAAGGACACATTCATGAAGAATCAGAATATTAGTAGCTTCTCCTGATGGTTGATACGGCTGATTGCTATTTGCTACCTTCAGTTTCAGAAGAGTAAACTCCTGATACCAGTTGGTTGGGAATATGAGTAGGAGGTGATATTGTACTCATGTTCTGCTGTGAGTTTCCCATAGACACTGGTTGTCCTGTATGGCAACAGAATGCTGGATGGGGTGAGGTTGGCCTGATCCCTCAGAGATCTTCTTATGCTTTTGATAATACTACCTTGTAACAAAGTTTAGCCAACACTAAAAATTCCTAGATTTCATGAAATTCCTTGAAGTGAATGCATGAGTACTCGTTCAATTGTTTATGTGAAAGCTTTGAAAGGTGGTGAAAGATGGCCACACAGCATTCAAACATTGACAAGAGTATTAACAATAGAATAGAATAGAATAGAATAGAATAGAATAGAATAGAATAGAATAGAATAGAATAGAATAGAATAGCAGAGTTGGAAGGGACCTTGGAGGTCTTCTAGTCCAACCCCCTGCTTAGGCAGGAAACCCTACACCACTTCAGATAAATGGTTATCCAACATCTTAAAAACTTCCAATGTTGGAGCATTCACAACATCTGGAGGCAAGCTGTTCCACTGATTAATTGTTCTAACTGTCAGGAAATTTCTCCTTAGTTCTAAGTTGCTT
>QLTV01003285.1:402064-432012 GCA_003457575.1 Thermophis baileyi | reverse complement strand
GCTTTTGGTTATTACTTTCTTTGCCTCTAGGTGTTCGTTGATTCATTGCTTGTCTTTTCCAGAATCTCCCCTGGTATTGAGGTCAGGCTGAAAGGTCTGTAGTTTCCTGGATCTATTTTTTTTCCTTTTTTGAAGATGGGAACTACATCAGCTCTTTCCCAGTCCTCTGGCAATTCCCCAGTGCTCCAGGATCTTTGAAATATACTGTATAGTTCAGTGGTTCTGATATCTCGTCTGCCAGTTCCTTCAGAACCTTGGGGTGTAATCCATCCGGTCCTTGTGATTTGAACTCGTCTAGGGTAGACAGGTATTCACTTACTATTTTCTTCCCTATTTTACCTTGTGTTCCTAGTATGTTTTTTGTGGTGCTGTTTTTGATAGGTTGGACCATTTTTTTCCCTTTGTGTAAAGACAGATGCAAAAAATGAGTTAATATAATAGCTTTCAAGGAGAACCTGTTCCTCAGAGTGTGATTGAGAGAATTATCATACAAGTAGGCAACATGCAGCTGCCACTTCGTGGCAACACGTTTTTATTTTATTATTACATTTTTATTGCAAAGGAATAAGAGGTGTTTTTTTAACTTCAGATACCAATACAAGTTGGAAAATACGTACTTGAGGAGTTGTGAAGACTCATTGTATTGTATTACCTCAAATAGCAAAACGTTTAGCAATATCCTGTTCATACATATCCATTACACATGATCAGAATTAAATATATTAAAAATTAAGAATAAAAAGCATAAACCTGCACGAGCCCTTTAAAACCCATTAACTAAATTACTTGGTAAGACTTATTTCTGAGGAGGTACATATAGAATGGCATTATTTAGTTCCTCTTCTTGATAAATTTGTTAGGATTAAATCTTTTTGAGAGTGAGACTTCTGAATAAACATGCACAGGATTGATGTGCATAGCACGTATATATCAATTGGAGTGTTCAGCTATTTTAACATGAAAGAAATTTTGATTTTGAACTTCATGGCCAGTACCAGATTTTGTTCTAAAATTCCTCCAACCACTGCTAGAAAATTCCAAGAATCAAAGCACAGAAAATAATGAAGAATAAGGGATACTTTCCACCAGTGGTGAAATCTACTTACCTTCCCTACCAGTTCGGAAGCGCGTGCTTTGCGTGCGCTTTTTCACCCTCTGCGCATGCGCAGAACTCTGCGCATGCGCAGAGGGTTAAAAACAAGAAAATGGCGACATCCGGGCAGGTGGCCAGATGGCTTGCGTGCCAGGGCTCAATGTTAATGGACAACGGCAAGACCTCTGGTTCTCCCTTTAAGAGTTTATAAACTGGAGCTGGTCTGGACATCTTTTCAAATACATTATTTCAAATAGGAATATCTTCTACCAAAATGGGGCATGTGGCTACTCTAAGATCTTTCTTAACTGTAATTGCCTGATACAGTGCTTGCAATTCTCCATCAGACCTCTCTTGAGGGTAGAACGGTATAGCACTATCGTTGCCTCCGCTTGCATTAGTCATATTATGGGCTTCAGCGTGCTTTGTGACATTTGCAAGATTATAGGATCTGCTTTAATTAAAATAATGATGTAGCTTCCCTGAGAATCTAATGACAGGAAGAGCCTTGACAGGGAAAGAGAACCAAATTATGCTGTCACTAGAAAGTTTCTTCTTTCTTTCATAGCACCTTCTCTCAGATATTTGAGACATGAATTATCCTGATACAGAAATATATGTAATTGTGTCATCATTTATTACAGTATTTGTATAGCATTAGTTCCAATTGGGCTCTTGGCTGTTTATATACTTATAAAAATCTGAAAAGCATGTAATTTTATCTTCAGTTGTAATAAAAAATACAATTGCTCTAATTCTCCACTGTAAGTGACATCACTGACTGAATGTTGATGGAAACAATTATGTTTTGAGTACCTTTCAAAAGGCAGAGAAGGTGCCATTCACATTCCATGGAACGGCAATCCCACAGAGATTGAGCACATACAGAAAAATATTTCTATTTCTTTTTCCTGATACCTAATATCCCTAGAAGGGAAGCAAGCACTCACTAGATGGTTGACCCTGCATGACTCATGCAATCCTGAAGATACTAAGATACCAACCATATAATTCTTTATAAGAGAAAACCAACATTTCAATTTACCCTTGGAAGTCTATTGGCAACTGTAGCACCCACAACACTGGTTTCATATCATTCTAGTGACTCTCAGTCACCAAAGAATAGGCTGCTGCATTCTTAACCTATCGCTAATTCTAGATAGTCTTCAAGATATATTGCTGTAATCTAATGAAGAGTTGATAAGGACATGAGTAATTGCTACCCATGCCTCCTGCTTTAGGTTGGGCTACAATTGATGCAGACCATCCTTTTTTAAAAAATAGCTTTTATTGAATTTTTCAACATTTAAAATTACATATTCACTTTTACAGCTGTCCATTACCAGCATCCATCCTTGTTACAATTTCTTATTCTAGGCTACTATTTTATACATTTTGTAGTTTCCTTTTGATTTTCCATATGCATATTTAACTACATTATACATTCCTACTGTTCTAATTGCGATAATTATCCTTCTAATTCTAATTTTAATTGTAGATATAAACATAAACATAAGTATAGATATAACTATAAATATGTACATAAACACACACACACACATATATATATACACAAGTTCCAATCCATATTTTTTATGCTCTTTATGCATTGATTTTACTTTTATGTTCAAGCCAATTGTACCACTTGTTCCATATCCTGTAATAATCAGTATCCTCTCTGTCATGTATTTCCATTGTTAATTTGTCCATTTCTGCACATTCTAACATCTTTTTTATTATCATTGCGCTTGAGGGGACAGTTTCTAATTTCCAATTTTGGCCAAAAATGATCCTGGAGCGTGATGTATTGGTTTTTTTGCTTATATTTCCTCTTATAATTCCAAGTAAAAATAATTCTGGTTTCATCTCTATTGTTCTGTGATTTCCTCCAACCATTTTTTAATTTTTTTCCAATAATTCTTTGCCTTTGGGCACGTCCACCACATGTGGTAGAATGTTCCTCGGTCATAATTACATTTCCAACAGTTTGCCGGTCTATTAGGGAATATTTTTGCCAACCGTGCCGGAGGTAGATGCCATCTATAGAACATTTTGTAAATATTTTCTTTATACGTTGCTGCCATCGTTAATTTATAATTTTCCTCCCAAATTTTATCCCAACATTCCAATTTAATCGTATATCCAAAATTTTGGGCCCAAATTACTATTGTCTCCTTAACTGTTTCATGATGCAGACCATCCTAATCATGGCCTTCAGTTGCCTATTTAGCAGTAGCTAAGAGTTTAGAAAGACCCAGAAACCATGAACCTGCTCTTTCAGGGAGTGATAACCCAACCAGGTTATAACAGAACCAAATGAGAATGATATGGTTTCTGGGCAAACAGCATCTCTGTCTGTTGTTGTTGTTGTAGAATCATTATTATTGTTATTAACATAATGATATGTTAATAATGTATTTCTCTGGCCACCCACCTTACTAACTGAGATTCCACTCCACTATCCAATCTAGCATGTGACTTCATGTTGTTCACCTTCAGCCACAATCTATATATATAAAAGCGAAAACCACTCACACATTAATCACAAAATCTCCAGAACCGTAAAGCCTACAAACTTGAAATTTGCCACGTATGTTCCTCTTGGCTTCTAGGTGCTCACTAAGAAAGGATTTTTCAAAATGACCATCGCAGCATGAGTATTTCTTATATTATTATTAACAAGCTCTGATGCTAAGGAGTTCTACTCCCCCCTCCCCACCTGAAAAGAAATCTGATCCAAATGCAAAACACAAGCAGAGGAGTTTCAGTTTCGCTTTTGCTTTCACAGTAGCAAGCAGCTTTACTACAGAACAGTTGAGCTAAGCCATGCTAGCCAAATTAATACCAATGGATGCTGGTAGGCAGAGACAGATTTTTTTTCCCCTTATTTTCCTCCTCAGTTCAGACAAATCTGTTCCTTCTACTGTAACACCAGTTATAATGTCACCAGCGTGCCTACTGTCCCTGTCCTAAAGTCCCCATGTATTCGAAAAATATCATGTACTCAAAACCATGTTTGTATTGATTATATATTCATATTAATGTTTATACTTTGCCTGAAATCATATACACATTTAACTTTAACTGTATTAAATGCAACAATTAATTAAATAAATAAATAAATAAATAAATAAATAAATAAATAAATAAATAAATAAATAAATAAATAAACTACTCATTAATTTTCAAGCTTTAAGTGTCAATTTATCAAGCCCCATCACATAGTTTTGTAGCGAAGCACGGGTATCAGCTAGTTCCATATAAATTGCTGCCTTGTCAGTACATACCAGGCACTTTTCACAAGTCATAGCTCCAAGCTTGACTTGATCAGAAAAATGTCTTGAAAATGTCTTGAACCTGTGAAAAGAGCCCACACTTTTCAAGATTTTCTCTCTACGTAGACAAATCCCAGGAACAGTAATACAGATCATTTTCATAGTAGGAATAGCAACATCTTGAGAAGCTGCAGTCTACTACCTAGATCCAATGAAAGAAATAATAGTCTTCTCTTATGTTTATGCATTTATTGTATAATAACTGAGCTGAAACAATAAGTGAAAATTAAAATTAGAAACATTTCAGCAGCTTTTTCCAACTGAATGCCTACACCCCTTATGTGCTAAAATACAATTTCCATGTTTGCAGATTGCAGTAGTAGGAGTTGAAGTCCAGCTGAACTGCAGGGCATAAAACTGAGGAAAGCTGAGTTAGAAATTGGGTAGCCAAGAATGGATTTCAAAGCTAGAATGGAATACAAAAACATCATCATGAGTTGGCATTTCTAACACCATTGTTAGCAACACTTGCTATGATCATCATGAAATCGCCCCGTATCCATCTGGAAGAAAATTATATTCAGGTATTAAAGTGTAGGGAAGCTGTGCAGACCATGCCATACCAAGCTTTTATAAACTTTACTCAGAATGAGTCATCAGTTTAAAAATTAATCTGTTTATTTGCTTACTTCAACAAGATTAAATAGCTGCATGTATTTTTCAGTAAATGGAGTAGAGAAGATTTATATTGTACTTGGAGGAGGTAGCAAAGCAAATGACTTCCCTGCTGCTGAAGATTAGAAATCATGACCCCCATATGAAGATGGCAGCTTTTGGGAAGAAAGTATGCCTGCACATCTCCAACAGAACCTGAGCATGAAAGTGGATAGCACAGGAATCCAATTAATATTTTTCTTCAAATTCCTTACGTGCTACTGCAAATCCATCTTCCAGGAGACTAATTATACATGACTATTCTTTGCTTTTTAAACAAATATTGGTCTGTTTTTTTTCTTAACTGTTCATGATGCAATCTGACAAGACTGTTTTTTTTTTAAAAAAATGTTAAATTAATGTCATGTTTATAGAAGTATTTTGAAGGAGCCAGCTGCCACCGTTACAGCTGTCACAGTTAATGAAAGCTATTTGCTACCATGACAAGTGTGACTCTCCTGACCCTCATGAGGACACTGGAACTAAAGGGCTTGATGAAACTTGATGAGCATCAGTAGAAGGACAGAAGGATGTGCTTTTCCACACTAGTGGAAATTGGTACATTCATTCTTACCTAATTCCATCAATGACTGATAGAAATGCTTGCTAAATAGACACTTAATGTTCAGAGGCATTTTATCCCAGAATACTAAACACAGAGCACAAGTAACAGGTCAAGATCTTCATGCCAAACATCAATTTTTGCTGTGTGCAGGTTTCCTCTGTGTATATGCTGGACTATAATCCGCTGCATCAAAACAAGATGGAAAACTGGAAATGCTTTAACTTTGATCTCATCCACCATAACTCTTCACTTTCTGTTCCTGTGAGATCAATCTGATAAATAGCAGAAATTGGTGAGGTAATGTTGAAGAAATAGCTTTATAGATAGATCATGGAGATTGAAATGCCACTGGTTGCCACTTGTACCCAAAATGATATAAGTAAAAAGGTAGTCCCAAAGGTGCTTTTTCAAGAGGCAACTGGACTTTCTGGTTTTTCTTTGAGGAAGTTTTGCTTTTCATCCAAGAAGCTTCTTCAGCTCTGAAGAAAAAGCTGAAGAAGCTTCTTGGATGAGAAGCGAGACGTCTTCAAAGAAAAACCAGAAAGTCCGGTTGACTCTTGAAAAAGCACCTTTGGGACAACCATGACCTGGATGACTGAGAATCTCCATAGACAAATAAAAAAGTAGTATACACATCCATTTCTAGAGTGCTTTCTGCCCATAGAGGAAAGTGAGACTGCTTATGGTTCAACCTTTATAGATAGGAATTTAAATTAGCCTGATTCTGACCTTTCTTACTGACATTCTCTTGACAATCTCTTCTTTGGTTGAGATGATAATATTACAAAGGACCTTTTAGAAACCCCGGAAGGAATTGCAGGTGCTCTACTTGATCGTTATAAGTTTCATGAGGAATATAGGAAACTTTTAACATTGCACGAAGCTCTACACAGTAGAACAAAAATCCCTGTTATCTTAAGGATGCTTAAAGCACATAAATATAAACTAAAATATGTTAAAAGGTAAATGTCCAAGTAATGATAATTTTCTACTTATTTCATCCCGGCAAATGTGGAAATCAAAGTCTAACACACTTGCCTGCCAGGCCTCCCTATTTTTATATCACTATGGTGCCATTTAATAGAGAAAGTCATCAGGGACCCTACTCCATGGTTATTTAATAATTTATTTATTAGATTCATATCCAGTTGTTCCTTTAGGAATTCAAAGCAACTATAATTAAATTTCTCTAAATTTCACCCTGGCTTACATTCTTAAATATCACATTCTTATCTAATCCATATAAGGTATCACAAATAAGGAAAAACACCTGAAATTGCTTTTTGATTTGCTTGCTGTATATTATCAAGATTTTCAGAAAACTTGTTTCTTGGAGGGGTTGATATGAATGAGAAAGAAGGGGGCATGTTGAGCTTGGCTTTAGGGTTTAAAAGAAAAGATACAAAAGGGAAGTGGGACAAAGGGAAGGAGAGAATGAGATCTTCATGGGGACAGCAGAGTAATGATCTGGAAACTGTTGTGATCAATACCGATCATACTTTGTTTGAGTGGCCAAGGTGTGCTACTCTCTGGACTCAGGAAAACTGTCAATAGGAGGCAGAGCTGAGTATTTATTTGACTTGGTAGGCAAAATAGGATCCTTGATGTTGCTTTTCCCACTGCTGTTTGGGACAAGATTGCTCTCTGCCCTGCCATGATATTCTTCATGGACAGCAGGTGGCACGCAATGCCACTTACCCCAGGTTGATGGATGAGTACATGCTGCTCTTCTATAACCAGGAAGATTAAGAGAAAGGAAAGTGATAAAGGGGGAAGGGGGTTGATGGCTCAGTGGTTAAAGATGCTGAGTTTGTCAGCTGGAAAGTTGATAGTTCAGGTTCAAGATCCAAGCGCTGTGCGATGGGGTCAGCTCCTGTTACTTGCCCCAGCTCCTGCCCACCTATCAGTTCGAAAGCATGCAAATACAAATTAATAGGTACCACTTTGGTGGGAAGGTAACAGTGTTCTGTGCATCTTGGCATATAGTCATGCTGGCCACATGACCACAGAACTGTCTTCAGACAATGCTGGCTCCCTCAGTTAAGAAATGGAGATGAGCATCGCCCCCTAGAGTTGGACAAGACTGGACAGAGTAAACTTTTACCTTTACTTTTAAGTGACAATTTAATGAGCCGCGGTGGCGCAGTGGTTAGAGTGCAGTACTGCAGGCTACTTCTGCTGATCACCGGCTGCCAGCAGTTTGGCAGATCGAATCTCACCAGGCTCAAGGTTGACTCAGCCTTCCATCCTTCCGAGATGGGTAAAATGAGGACCCAGATTGTTGGGGGCAATATGCTGACTCTGTGAACCGCTTAGAGAGGGCTGTAAAAGCACTGTGAAGCGGTATATAAGTCTAAGTGCTATTGCTATTATCTTTTAGTCAGTGTGAGCTTTGTAAATAACTCACTTCATTCCATTGATCCCTGTACATCCAGTTTTCTTAAATGAGATTTTTACTGGATTCATATAATCAAGGACAAAAATATCAAATTAAAATACTACTTAACCAAAGATACACAGTCTTTGTAAATGGCGTACTTGCCAGAATGAAAGAATATGGGGCTTTGATATTCATAAGTTAGCAAGAATACTTCATCAAGATTCATTCCAGTGAACATCTATTCAAGAGAGGGTGTACCTTGTATTTTTAAGAACCCAAGTTTCAAATCACTTTTGTTAATTTTTAGATCTTTATTGGCTGAGCGAATTTCTTTATTAAATGAACAAGTGATAGTCACAGGAGGATAGAGGTTGAGGTTTGAAGTAGGACACAGAAGAGACACAGGCTCAAATGCCCATTAAGCCATGGAATTACACTGGACGACTATATCTCAATTGCTATTCCTCTGTACAACCTGTCTCATGGATTATTGTGGAAATTAAACATAAAAAATATAATTGGTTCCATGGGATCTTGGAAGAACAGTAGGATATAAACTAAATAAATAATCTAGCCCCAAATGCTAGCAAAAAAATAAATAAATCATCAATTAAATAACAAGGACAAAGCCCCAGAAGATCCAGGCACGCAGTGACTATGGCAAAGTGGCAGAGTCTAGCTTGCTGAAGGATGCTCTCTGGGCCCAGCTGGGGAGGAGGCAGTGTGGTAGTGTGGGCAGCGGCTGTCTGGTTGAAGTGGCAGCTGCCGCCTTTGTCTGGGGAGTTGTTGCCCATACCACTTCCTTGCCTCCTCCGACAGCTCCATCCTGCTACCTCCTCCATAGTTGGACCTGTTGACCTCCCTTCAGCAGATGAGGCTCCACTGCCCTGCCATGCTCACCACGTGCATCTTGGGGCCACACCCTCACCCAATTCCTGAATCCTGGGCCAGAGGTGGGAAGAAGATGGTACAGGCCAACTGAGTGGCAGGGATAGGCAACAGTAATGGAGTACCAGGCAGCCAAAAGGGCAGGTATGGAGGGACAGATAGGTGAGTGGGAGGAGTTAACGTGTACTCTGTGCTCATAAAGGCAGGCCAGTTGCCAAGTGCCCAATTTTTGATCATGTGACCATAGGCATTTTGCAGCTACTGTAACTTGGAGGACTGGCCATAGCTACCATGTGTTCAGTGTTGCCATAACTTCATCATTCAAATGGTCGCTGAGTGAATGGCCATTAAGCAAGAACGACCTGTATGTTAAATTTTTTTACATATTATTCTAGTCAAATAGCTATTATGGTTGCACAGATTTTAACCCAGTCTTTGTTTTAAACTGATATGGAAGCTTCCATGTGCAAAGAGATTTCCTGTTGTATAGTGCTTGCCCTTTTTACTGTAATAGAAGTATCAGATCTGTTGCCTACATGCCTTTCAGAAAGATGTATATATTCCTTGATCAAAGCAAATATATTCAGGATCTGATGAGGTTTGGAAAAGAGACATTCTGATTATGTCTGTTCTGTTAGTACCCAACTACAATGTGTTTCCCTACCAGCAGTGTTAGTTCAGATCAGCAAAAATCAAACAAACAAAAATGACAATTCGAGTGAAAGGATTAGAGCATGTACAGAGTGTACCTAACTCAACTTTTGATATTCATTGCTGCTGAGAGAAGCTCCATTGTGACCTAATGCTCTATCTGCATAGATAAAGCCTCCAGGCTGCCAAGTAGCCTAGCAAAGCAACTTGTGAAATGCAAAATGTGTATTCTCAGCAACCTAATGTGAGATAGCACCCCTTAACAAAGCTCTGGGCTATATGCCAGAAAATGTATTCTTTTCCCCTTCTGAGGTCCTTTTTTTTTTCAGAGCGCTGAGAAAATCATGAGGTTTGCATGAACTAATAGATATGAAATTATGTTTCTAACACTATGACGATCTGTGCAAGCTGTGTAAACTATAAGAAGTTCGGGGGGAAAAAGTTTTTGCGCGGCGGCTTCGGCTTTTGCTTTTTCTCTCTCTGCCTGCTCTGTTTAAGGTAAAAGGTGGAGATAAAAGGTCGCCCAGTTTTGCTTTGGCCAAAAATAAAGTTGAATATCAGATTGCCTCATGTTCAGAGTTTCATTGGATTTATCAGATTCTGAGCTGCACTCAAAAACCTTACAGAGCTATAGACAGATTAGGTAATCTTTAATGACTTTCTCACATAGTAGAAACATGATTTTGTGAAAAGATTTTGGGAGTATAGGTCAGAGAAACTCATTGCAAGGGAGGAGGATTTAAATGACTGTAAAATATAAAGTACAATCAGTTACAATTTAGATAAAATAAATGACCATTCACAAAACAGCACTCCAAACACTGCTAAATTAATGAAGAGCTATAGTGGTACAAGAAACTTTGATCACTGTTCAAATCTGGATGGAATGAATTAAACTTCTTAATTAAAACTTTCACTTTGACGTTTCCCTTTTAAACCTCTGTGCAGGAGAATAGTCCACAGGACACTTCTCCAGAAGACTTGAAAGCTGAAAGAAGAGCTAATTCATTACGGAAGGGAGAAAAAGAGCATACATATAGTAAATAAGGTGCAGCAACAAGAAGCTACAGGGCATCAGCATGTGATAGAATTGGAATGGCTGTAATAGTGGTAGTAGTGATTAGAAATGCAGCTATTGCAAGACCATAGAAAGGATGCTGAAGCACAGGTTTTCATGACGAAAACAAGCAGAAAACGTCTATTTCTGTTGTACCTTTATTGCTCCTTACATATAATTCAGTGTTAATGTGCAAAATGTCTCCAGACCCAACTGTTTGTGCTCTCCAGTCTAGCTCACATGTCTCTATAGCAGAATTAATATCTCAACCTCAAACTGTCAAAGCTTAGCATATCTGGCAACCTAGCTGAGTCCCAAAATGAGGAATTAAATGCAGCAACATTGAAAATCTCCTGATTGCTTCAAAGGGGATAATGCTGCTTGCAACAAATCATATGCCACACACGTTTCTATTTAATTCTTTCTAGAGATTACAGGGTTTGTGTAGAAAATCTGTAAATCTGGTATTCTCCCCTTTATTTACCCAATCAAATGATCCTTTAGAGAAGGAGGAAAGAAAGAAATGCAAAAAAAGAAAGAAACCTATCACTTTAAAAAGTCAGGACATTAAGACTGCAGAATGTTTTCATGTTGTGAATTTTATTATATATGCAAATGTAGAAATCATTACTATAAGACAAACTAAATAGGTATCAATATTAAACTGTGATCGAAGAATCTCTTTGCTGAATCTGCTGTCCAGCTGCTAACCCCGAAAAAACAATTTCAGGATTCCTGATTCTCTTTCTTGTGATTCTTTTTTTGTTAATGCCCATTTAGACAGTCAGTTGTTTTAAAAGAAGACAAAGTTAAATAGAGGACTGTCCACAGTAAAATATGATACTGTACGTAGGGACCCTAGGGTAGCCAAGTGCAAAGAAAAAAAATTCTAACTATGAAGTCTTAGGTGTTCTCAGAGCATGGCTGTATCTGATTAGGTAATATTATCAGTGCTGGTGAGTGTGAGTGTGAGTGTGGTTTTCTCCTTGGTATTTCCTTGATTAGAATATTGTTTTCTGCTTGATTGTTTGTTAGGTGCTAATCCCTGCTTATCTGGGTTTAACCACATGTACACAGCATTCAAAAGAGAGAATAAAAAAGCTAAGTAGGAAATAAAGAGGCCAAAACACATCCTATCCAACACCCAGATGAGTAGGGATTATGTACACACCATTCAAAAGAGACAAAAAAAAAAGCAAAGAAGGAAACAAAAAGACCAGGCAACACCAAGATTAGCAGGGATTAACAACAGGCAAACAATCAAGCAGAAAACAATATCCTAATCAAGGAAGAACTACCAAGGAGAAAACCATACTCCCACCAACACTGGCAGGGCAAGCTATTGTATATAAACAGAGAGCAAACACAACAATCACTTGCACTGATGATATTGTAGTATTAGTCCAGTATGTAAGCAAATAACCAAGCTCAGAGAGTACCAAGGATTTTAGAGGAAAATATATTATCTTCTATTAGATTTCTACATCTTTAATAATTGTACAGAAAAAGAAATTCAGCAGGTAGAACTATGAAAGATTCAACAGTCCTCTCCTTTTTTTTTTTTACACTAGTTGTGATTGAAAATGAATTATATTTACCTGAATCAACTGGTTATGTTGAAAATTACTCTAAATTATAATCAAGAGAATTCTGGAAAATAAAATATTTATAGTACAATCTTATGCAAATATATCTTTAAGTTAGCTCCATTGAGGTTAAAATATCTATTTATGAGTTATGTTCTGTAGGGCTATTTCCTTGCAGGATGCTTATATCATTACAACCTTGTTTTTCTTCTATTCAATTGTATCCAGTTGTCAGAGATTTTACCCAAAAGTTTTCTTGACAAGGTTTTTCAGAAGTGGTTTGCCATTGCCTCCTTCGTAGGGCTAACCCAAAGTCATCCAGGTGGTTTTGTGCCTAAGGTGGGACTAGAACTCACCGTCTCCCAATGTCTAGCCTGATCAGAGGTGAAATCCAGCAGGTTCTGACAGGTTCTGGAGAACCGGTAGCGGAAATTTTGAGTAGTCTGGAGAACCAGCAAATACCACCTCTGGCTGGCCCCAGAGTGGGGTGGGAATGGAGATTTTGCAATATCCTTCCCCCAGGAGTGGGGAGGGAATGGAGATTTTGCAGTATCCTTCCCCTGCCATGCCCACCAAGCCACGCCCATCAAGCCACACCATGCCCACCAAGCCACACCCACAGAACCGGTAGTAAAAAAATTTGGATTTCACCACTGAGCCTGATGCCTAAACTCGCTCTCATTACAGCTTTAATTTTACACTTTTCTCCCCTCCTAGCTATCTGGGAAGAAGATGTTGAATATAATACATTTTAAACTCTGCTCACTGTAATGGGATAACTAGCTATCAGTAGCTTACATCTGTTTCTGAGTCTGCTACTGTCAAACTATGCTGTGCAAACCAGCAGTGACTGAGTGCCTCTGAATATCCCTGCATATTCTGCCTTGCTATGATTGTCCAACGGATTGCCTGTTTCTATTAGACCCAGAAGGAGAGGGAAAAATAAGTGCTGATCTTTCCTCTCAGCACTTAACATTGAGGATATGAAGAAGAGAGATAACACAGCACAAAGAGGAACAGAGTACTCTGGGGCATATACAGGTAGTCCTCATCTTACGAAGACAGTTGAGCCCCACATTTCTGTTGTTAAGTGAGACATTTGTTAAGCGATTTTGTCCCATTTCACGACTTCTCTTGTCACATTTGCTAAGTGAATCGCTGCAGTTGTTAAGTTAGTAACCCGGTTGTTAAGTGAATCTGGCTTTCGCATTGACTTTGCTTGTCAGAAAGTGGTAAAAGGGGATCACGTGACCCCGGGACACTGCAATGGTCATAAATGTGAGTCAGTTGCCAAGCGTCTGAATTTTGATCACATGACCATGGGGATGCTGCAAAAGTTGTAACTGTGAAAAACGGTCCTAAATCACTTTTTTCAGTGCTGTTGTAACTTTGAATGGTCACTAAATGAACTGTTGTAAGTCGAGGACTATCTGTACCAGGGATGGGTTCTAACTTACCTCGCTGCCGGTTTGCTTCCTCCCGCGCCACGTGGCCACGCCGCATGGGCGCGCGCGCATGCGCAGTGCCGAAAAATCCAAAAAAAATCCCCCCCCAAAAAAGCCAAAAACAAGATGGCAACGCATGCGCAGTGCAGGAAACTCGGCTTCTGCGCATGCGCAGAAGGAAAAAAAAACCGGATTTTTTTTTAATTTTTTTTTTAAAAAATTCAAAAAAATTACAAAAAAAAGAGATGGCGGCGCCCACGGAATGGCACTGACCGAACCAGATCCGTGACGTCACTGTGACATCACCAGCGGGTCGCTACCAGTTCAGGCAAACCGGTCCGAACCGGGAGGAACCCACCTCTGATCTATACTTAGATAGTGGTTAATTGGTTAATTATATGTATGATACTGTATGATAGTGGTGAACTGGTTGTTTTCCTTTAATCTAAGGGGGAACCGGCTATAGTTCTTCACCTAATTTCAAATCTGCCAGCAAGCGATTTAAACGCTGAGAAGAGTGATCTGTCCCTTCTGTTGTAGCTGTATAGAGAGAGAAAGTGAGTGAATGGATGGCATCATTCACTTAGGGTTCTGGCACTGGCTGGTGGCCCTTAAGATTACCTCAGGGAATGTCAGCCTGGACAGGAAAGTAGCACACCTGTAGTAACTGTAATGGGTGGATCTTTCTCAATTACTCTTTACTGATGTCATCAAAGGAACTTCCAGAGAACACTTATTTTCAGGTTAAGGTTCATTTTGTATTATCTTTCATTCCTTTCAGTTAAATGCATCCAGCACTTCAGACAATATCAATATGACTACTCTGTCCATATAGTCAACCAATATTTTGGGATGTTCACTGTTTTAGTAAAATTGGCAGCCAAATGGATTTGCCTTTCAATTCTTCCATTTATTGGTTTAGGACTGTGGGCTCCTACAAAGATGAGGGTGTGTGTGTGTCAAACTATTTTCCAAAGCACCAAAAGGCGAGACAAGAAACAATGGTTGGAAACTAACCAAAGAGAGAAGCAACCTAGAGCTAAGAAATTTCCTAACAGTGAGAGCAATTAACCAATGGAATAGCTTGCATTCAGAAGTTGTGGGTGGTCCATTACTGGAGGCTTTTAAGAAGAGACTGGACAACCGTTTGTCTGAAATGGTATAGGGCAGGGGTCGGCAACCTTAAACACTCAAAGAGCCACAAAGGTCCTAACCGGAAGCCCCCTGTTCAATTCTGGAGCCAACTGGAAGTCCACTTCCCCTGCCATAGAGTCTCCTCCTAGTGCGGTATCTTTTTTCCTCTACCTGTCCTAACCGAAAGCCCTATCAATTGTGGAGCCGACTGGCAACAGGGAGCCGCAGCAGAGGGATGAAAGAGCCACATGCGGCTCCAGAGCCGCGGGTTGCTGACCCCTGGTATAGGGTCTCCTGCTCGAGCAGGGGGGTGGACTAGAAGATCTCTAAGGTCCCTTCCAACTATTATTCTATCTTCTATGTTCTAAGTCAGTTCCATTCCTGTTTTTATCTGATTCTCATTCACATGCTTTTATTTGGTCTCTGACCACTAATAAACAAATTCAAGGCTAAGGTGTTGGATTAAAACTGCCATCCACCTTCACTCAGAATGACTAATAGCAATGCTGACTGGAAGTTGTGATCCAACACATTTTGTGAGGAATAGATTACAAAATGTTGATATACAATGCAAACACATATAGTTAGGCATCATCAACTTGACAATTCCTGGCTGAATGTCTGCAGTGCAAAAGAATTGATAAAATAACCAATCTCTTTCTTTCTTTTTTCTCACTGGCATTTGCAGGAGCTCTTCTAAGCTCAGAAATGTTTGTCATCCTCATGCTATACCTCTGGCTGGGGATTGGACTTGCCTGTGCCGGCTTCTGTTGCCACCAAATGCTGCTAATCTTGCGAGGGCAAACACGGTACCAGATGCGGAAGGGGATGGCAGCCAAAGGCCAGCCCTGGAAGAAGAATCTGGAGGAGGTCTTTGGGAAGAGATGGCTGCTTGGACTGCTTATTCCTGTGCTCAGTGTGGGAAGTGACTATCACCAGCAGAAGGAGAAGTGACAGCTCCCTTAACACTTAGCAACATGCACAGGTGCACGCACACACGTGCATGTACACACATTTGCTGTAGCGGAATGCAGCTCTTGGATATACTTGTCCTTTCCCCACCTTGTAGCCTTGCAATGTATCAGAAAAAAAAAGGCAACTATTGAGGCCATGGGGCTAATTCTGTGGTTTAAAAGAAGTGGGACTGACCACCGTACAATTGAAGCTATGGCAGTCATCTCTGGGTTGCTAAAGATTTTAAGCAATCCCTCCCTTGAGAAGCCAGTTCTCTCCTCCACCTCACCCCGATGGCTGAGTTTCCTCCCACCTTGACTTTTGTGCTTAATTGGGGGAGGAGGAGGAGGAGGAGCAACCTTCTTCTTCAGCTTCTCCAAAATAGCCTGTATTGTCATGAACAGGCTGTAAGCACAACCATAGGTTCCTGGGAGATTTGCCCAATGTGTCAGCTGAAGGTTTTGGTGGCTTAAAATGACCCCAATTAAGAAAGAAGCTGCTTTCGCCCCCCCCCCCAAACACTGGGCAATAGGGCTGGTTAAACTCTTAAAAGCAGAAGGAAACACACACACACACACACACACACACACACACACACACACACACGATCTGGGAAAACAAGTAGAATTTGCTTATGTTCTGAAATGGAAAGCACTTATTTGTCCCTCTAACTACCTCCGCTCCAATACGCAGGAATGGCATTTAATAGCCTTATCATATGCCCTCCCAGGAGAGGAGATACATTCCCACCCTTCCTTTCGAATCTCTACAGCAGGGGTGTCAAACTCAAGGCCTGGGGCCGGATTCGGCCTGCGGGGTGCTTAGATCTGGCCTGTGGGGCCGCCCTGGAAACAGCGAAGGACCAGTCTGCGGTGCCTCTGCCAGCGAAATGGGCTCCCAAGGCCCTCCCGAGCTCCATTTTTGCTGGCAGAGGGTTGCAGGAGGCCGTCCCAGCCGAAAACAGAGATTGGGAGCCCGTTTTCACTGGCAGGTGCCCTTGACACGAGTGCCGTCAAGCTGGCCACACACACCCCGGCCCCCCCGAGGTCAAACACAACCCTGATGCGGCCCTCAATGAAATCGAGTTTGACGCCCCTGCTCTACAGAATGAGGCTAGTTTTTTCAACCTCCCTGTCTCCCAGCTCTGCTTGAAATGAATCTAGCTCAAAGTATCACTAGCAGTATTCTTTGGGGCGGTGGGGGTTACAGAGGAAAAATAGATGGGGATATGTGACTCTCTCCTGATGCTTTCAACTCTGAAAAATTGCCATTGACCTCTAGCAAGCCAGGAGATCAGCAAGAGAAAGCAGGACCCGTCATTCTGCATCTGTCACAGAAGAAGTCAAGTGAAATACTCAATTGAATTATTGAGGAGAGAGTAGCAGCCCTCAAAATAGAACTTTGCAATCAGTCAGTATATCATAATTAATAAGACGAAGACTTTGACCCATGCCTGGGAGACAAGAACATATTAGGGACAAACTCAGCCTCACTATCTCATTTCTACTCTGCATGTCCTCTTAAGCTAAGGTTTATTTCATGGCCTGTTTATAGCCCAGTGATGGCTTTTTGGATGCACCCATTCCACTCTTCACTAACCAGCAGAAAGGGGCCGAAGGCAAATCTTTCAGCTCCGAGAAGCCAGTTCCTGGGTTTAAACAAGAAATCCAATCAACCTGCTGATCTTTAGTTCATTACACACTCCTGTGTTCTCTGTGCTAGGATTCTATAATGGAAAGTGCCTGATTTGTGTTTTTTTTTTAAAAGGAAAAACTATCTTCCCGTATCGTGAAATTTGCAGAAACTTAAAACCCATCACTATTTCAAAAATCACAACTTTTTTTCCCAAAAATCTTTTTAGTGTGTCTCTCTGTGTGTGCAGAGAGCCCTGTGCATGTGCAGAGAACATAATTCTTAGGAGAAAACACACACATAAAACTATAAATACGGATGCACTCTCCCATTTATTACTTAACACAATATTTTGTGTCATTTTTAGGTATGGGAACAAAAGTATTACAAAACAATAATAATTGAACAAATAACAAAATGTACAATACAGGCAATATTGGATGTGGGTTTAAAATACAAACCTATTTAAAAACTTGGTGAAAAAGATTTTTATGATATCAGAAAGATACAACTCCATGTGGTGAGAACAGAGCATGTCACCAAGAGAGAACACCAATGAGGAGGCACCAAACTTTATTTTATCTTGGATAATGCAGATACTTGGAGAATGATATGTATGGATAGGTTGATTTGTTTCTGAATTAAGCTTCTTTTTTTTAGCTGCCCTTCTTTTATGGGTCCTGGAGTTCTATGCAGGGAATGCAAAATCCAAAACATGTCCCAAAGTACCGTATTAAAATAAAAGGTTAATATGAGAGTAAAACTCCTACCCTCAATATTCAAGTCTATGTCACAGAGGATCTGGATTCAAAATATTCCCAGATTCAATCCATTCTTTTCCAACCAGCTGACCATTATTCAAAGTTAATATTAATCAGCACAAGTAACCTCACTGTCTTCTTGAAGTACCTGGAGAAATTCTGGGGAGGCAGTAGATGCTGGAGATCTTTTTTTTTTTTATGACATTTTTAATCCACATGTATTTTTTGGTGGTACCAATACATTCAGAGGAAACAAAGAAGGTAACATAGTCTGAAGAATTGCTTTGATTATAAGAAATCTTAGGAGAAAAAAAAATAGCTAGTAAGTTAGATAGATGATAGCACATTTAGAAAAAAAAGGCCTTCTAGTAAGACATGCACTTGCATGAAAATATATTTAACTACCTACTTAATAATATGCTGCATTTGCACAACAATAAAGTGTTCGGGGGTTTTTTTGTGCTTTGTTTGTTGTCATCTTTCTATGTTGTATCTAACAAAATGAAATTCAACGTAGAGAAAAGTAAAGTCTTACACTTGGGCAAGAAAAACCAAAAGTACTCATATAGACCGGGTGAAACCAGGCTTACTGTAATAGCAGTAACTGTGAGAGGGATCTTGGAGTCTTAGTGGACAACCAATTAAATATGAGCCAACAGTGTGCGGCGGCAGCCACAAAAGCCAATGCAATCCTAAATTGCATTAACAGAGGGATACAATCAAGATCAAGTGAGGTACTAATACCACTCTATAAAGCCTTAGTAAGACCACACCTAGAATACTGCATCCAGTTTTGGTCACCACACTATACAAAAGATGTTGAGACTCTAGAAAGAGTGCAGAGAAGAGCAACCAAGATGATTAGGAGACTGAAGGCTAAAACATACAATGAACGGTTGCAAGTACTTGGCATGGCTAGTCTAGTGAAGAGAAGGACCAGGGGAGGCATGATAGCAGTCTTCCAATATTTGAGGGGCTGCCACAGAGAGGAGGGTGTCAAGCTATTTTCCAAAGCACCCAAAGGCCAGACAAGGAATAATAGTTGGAAACTGATCAAGGAGAGATTCAACCTAGAAATAAGGAGAAATTTTCTGACAGTGAGAAAAATCAACCAATGGAACAGCTTGCTTTCAGAAGTTGTGGGAGCTTCATCACTGGAAGCTTTCAAGAAGAGACTGGACTGCTATTTGTCAGAAATGGTGTAGGGGCTCCTGCTTGGGCGGGGGGTTATAGAAGACTTATAAGGTCCTTTCCAACTCTGTTAATCTGTCATCTTTAATGCCTCTTTTGGCAAATGGGAATGAGGACAGGGAGTGTAGCAATTTTAAATGCTACAAACAGTTGAAAGGTGATGGCCACCTACAAGGCAGTGGACCTTCTCAATTATAGGCTCTGCATGCCTTTCTCTCCCAACAAAGGACATCCCTGTTATTCCTAGCATCCGTTTCATGCCCTTCTGTAATCAGCTTAATTTTTAGTGCCTTAGTACTAATTTTTAGTAACTGTGATAGTGGGTTTTATATTTTTTCTGGAGACATTCTATGGAAGCAAAAGTTGGAATTTGAAGAAGCAGGATAGGAAGAGTTAATGGTTCTTCTGAACTTTCGTGTTGGAGAAGACTCCTGAGAAAATCATAATCACAGTCAAGAAAACAAAGCCTTGGACCATTCAACAAATCAATCCAGAGTTGTCTCTTGAGCATCAAATCACTAGGCTCAAAAATTTTCCTACTTCAGACACATTATTTGAGGACCTAGCTCTCTGGAGAAGTTTCTAATGCTGGGAATGGTGGAAGGAAATAGAAGAGAACAGTGGTTAGAGTACAGTACTGCAGGCTACTTCTGCTGACTGCTGGCTGCCTGCAGTTTGGCAGTTCGAGTCTCACCGGATCAAGGTTGACTCATCCTTCCATCCTTCCGAGGTGGGTAAAATGAGGACCCAGATTGTTGGGGGCAATATGCTGACTTTGTAAACTGCTTAGAGTGGGCTGTAAAGCACTGTGAAGTGGTATATAAGTTTAAGTGCTATTGCTATTACTAACAGCCAAGGTAGACTCAGTTGTAGTGGTGAAGAGTGCACCATTGGAAGACCTGAAAGATCAAGTTAGGGACAGGTAGTCATGGAGAAAATATACTGTATGTGGTCACCAAGAGTCAACAATGACTTGATGGCATTGAATCATCATTTATTAATTGTTCCATTGATTTTTTTTAAAAAATAAATGTTTTATTGAAGTGTTTCAGTTTCTGATCCATTCAGGTATTATGGATGGATTAAAAAGTACTAAAACATTTCATTTCATTACACTTGTTATTACAAATATTTAGTGACAAGCTATTAGTAACAATGACTGCTGAAAGGCGCTTTCTTCAACCCTTTTTTTAAAAAATCATCTGTGCTATTTTAGTTGAAATGTAAAATGAAATATTTCCCCAGGTCAGATCCAGCCTATGTCACTCTTGGTATCTTTTTTTTAATTTTATTTCAGGAGGCATTTGGCTTGCTATGGTCAAAAGATTTCTGTACAGTTTGAAGTTTTAATTGCTACTTAAAAGTGGAAAAAATGCCTTAGTGTTGAAGGATCTTTTTCCATTCAAGGTTTTCAGGAGAAGTTGGATGACCATTTATGAGCAATGCTATACTGTGGCAGTATACTTCAACTATTAAATGTTTAAATTAGATCTGTTTTATATATTTATAAAAATGACTCTGTGATTGGATTCATACTTCACATAATAGCATCATTGGTTGAATAAGTCACAATTGGTTGAGTTTGCATGGGATACAAAGAAAGGCATGAACCATGTCTTACAAAATATAGTGACTCATTCACACATCACATGTAACTGCATGCAAAGTTATTTATGTTGGCATAAAATATCTAAATATAGAGATTAATGGAATCTGAATTGGCAATTGTTAAGTCCTCGGGATCTAACAGCAATAACTGATCAGAAAATGGACCTTGGAGTCATAATGGACACTTTGATAAAAAATTATCCAGCTATTCTATCAATGGCAAATTTCATGGTTGGTATTATTAGGAAGAAAACAATAAGAAGACTGCAGTAGTAAGAAAGCAAGTAAGGGCTTTTTTTATAAAGCTGTGATAAGACACACCTGGAGTGTTTTACACGTAAGATTACTACTACTACCATACTACTACTACTACTATTACTACCACTACTATTACTACTACTACTAGACTTAGAATAACTTTGTCACTTTGAATATATACTAATCGGCATACATTAAAATGAAATTTCATTGCATCCATATGGTCAGTGGTGGGTTGCTGCCAGTTTGGACCGGTTCTCCCGTACCGGTGGTGGAAATTTGCACCCACTTGCCAAACCGGCAGCGATGGCCGGCTGTCCATTCCCCCGAAACGGTTCTCCGGTCACTGCGGCTGGCAAAAAATCACTGCATGCACAGATGGTCATTTCCCCGACATGACAAAACGCGCACTTCCATCGCGATGCGAACCGGTAGGGAAGGTAAGTGGAACCCACCCCTGCATATGGTACTACTATTCCTACTATCACCACCACCACCAACAACCACCACCATCACCACCACCACCACCACTACTACTACTACTAAAGTTCTGGTCACTGTTCCTTAAGATTTTCTAGAGTTAGAAAGGCTGGAAAAAAGCAATCTATGTGATTTAGACCTACAACAGTTCCCTTTTGAGAAAAAGATGATTGAAATTGATATAATTTGCTTGAATCATCAGAGAGAAGACAGAAAGGAGGAAGAAGAAGAGGATGTTTGATAGAATATATGAAATTATGGTGGTATAGACAAGGTGGAAAGAGCTTCTCCCTCTCTTTCACACGGTTAGAAGTTGAGGTAATCCCCTGAAATTAGATGCAAGGAGACTCAGGACTGGCAGAAAGAGACACTGTTTCACATGATATATAATCATGTCAAGAAATTGGCTGCTCTCAGTAGTGGCAATGGCAGCCAATTTGGAGGATTTTCAAAGGGACTGAAAAGTTTGGACACCTAATTTCAAGGTAACATAATCAGTTACTGAAGAATTCTCAGAGTTTGTTGACAGAAAACTGTCTCATAAAGGAAATCATTTAAAGTTATTTTGGAAAGGACTGCCTTAGATATTTTCAAACACTGCTATGTGTCTGTCAGTATGGTAATGAACTTTAGTATAAAAGATTAAAGTGTTTCCTGAACGATACAGGTAGCCGTTGAGTTACGACAGCAACTGGGAGCAAGATTGCCATTGCTAAGTGATGAGGTCATAAAAAGGGATGTCACATGACTGCATCACTTAGTGACAGTAATCCAGGCACTCCCATTTGTTGTAACCCCAAGAAACAGATTGTTAAGTGGGAAGTGAAGAGAGCTGCAAGGGGGTGCAAGAAGCCCTGGGAGGCCCAGCATAGACTGTGTGCAAGTTGAGGGGGACACTGTAGTGCGGGGGGAACTTAGGAATGCAGGGAATGCTGATGCCGGGTGCCTATGTATGGCTGTAGGGAGGCCAGGGAAGAAAGGCATTGGTGGGGGGTATGCGTGTTGTGTGAGCATAGGGAGGCCCAGGAAAGGAAGGTGCTGGTGTGTGTGTGCAGGTGTACAAGCACAAGAAGGCTGAGGAAGGAGGGCACTGGGGGTGCAAGCAAGCCAAGGGGGAAGGAAGGTGTGGTGCATGCAACCAGGTGGAGGGAGATTTACCCGTATGACTTGTCACCTTCCCTGCTGGCTTCCCCATTGACTTTGCTTGCTTGAAGTCAGTAGAGAAGATCAGCAACAGCAATCACAGGATCACAGGATGCTGCAACCAGTTGTAAGTGCAAGCCGGTTGCCAAGTGCTCAAATTCTGTTCGTGTGGCAACAAGGGACCTGCAACAGCTGGAACTTTGAGGACCGGTTCTAAATCCCTTCATTTAGCGCCGTCATAATTTTGAAACGGTCCCTCAACGAATGGTCATAATAACCCAAGGACTATCTGTAATTCCACGCCTGTATATTAGAATTCATTGTGCAAAATGGGAGCAGTCTGACCACTGGAATTTTTCCCATCCTTAAAACAGGGTTCTGTTCCAGGAAGGCAATTTCTACATACGGTACATATCTCAATATAACTAGCATGTGACAAATGCGCCCCCGTGTGTTGAATCTGAGCTGCATTTTCGCAGTTCTGCATTTGGAACTGATTCTACAGCAGTTCATTTCAGTCAGACCTCCATTTCAACCTATCGAGACACATTTATGAGAACAGAATGATAAAGGAAACAATTTTGCAGAGATATTTCCTTGTCAAAATGGATTATATAATACATTCACCTTACTGCACAGAATGTAATATACTGAAGATGGAAGGCTACAATCAAATGCCTTGAGCATTTCAAGATGTAATAAATGACATGGAAGGGGGGCGGGGAGGTCAGACAGACACTATCACGTAGTTATTAAGATGCTGGGCTAGGAGCATGAAAACCCAGTTTTTAGTTCTCCCTTAGGCAGGGAAGCCAGCTAGGTGACCTTGGGATATTCCCCTTCAGCTCAAATTACCATCAAGTTCTGTCACAAGAATACAATTCTTCATCACATCATGTACTTGAGCTTTGCGGTAATAGAGAGTACAGTGTGGAACAAGGGAATTCTGCAACCACTGGGACAAATACAAGGTGTAACATTTCCCCACTTTGGGGAAAATTAACATGCTCTCCTTCAGATGTTTTGGACTTCAGTTCGCAGTAACTCCAATCATCTTAGTCAACTGAATTGTGGGAAATGCCATCAAAAACATCTGCTAATAGTAGAGGATAGGGCTAAACCAAATCAAGTCAGATGTGGTCCTCCCTGAAATTAGTGTAACATGTCAGTCGTGTCTACTGTACATTGCTCTGATGCAGTGGGACTGCAGACTAAATCCACCTAACCACAGTATTTTTATTCACTTTATAGATAAGGATAAGAAAAGCAGATATGAAAAAGTCTGATATAACACGAAAATTTTCTTTTATAGCCTTTTTCCTATATTGTCGTTAGCTTACATAAGCAGTGAAGTTAATGCCAGAGATATATTTTAAAGCTCAGCTGTAACAAGGAGTCTAGGGTGTGGCAACTTAAGGGGGCCTACTGTGGGTTGGGGACAGTAGTGGGTTCTGAATTAATTTGCTACCGGTTCGCATGTGCACACAACGCTTCTGCGCATGTGCAGAAGCGTCCCAGGCGGGTGGGTGGAGCCTCCTGCCGCCGCTGCCGCTACCGGTTCTAAGAACCGGTCCGAACCGGGAGCAACCCACCGCTGTTTGGGGATGCAGAAGAGAAAGATGCCCCACTAGAAAATGAACTATGCAAGGCAGGTTGTACCAGGGACATACTGGGAAAAATAAGTGCTAAAAATTACAAATCTAATAGTAGAGACATTTAATATACACAGGTACCAGGAGCGCCCACAATGGTGTGATCAAAGCGCTACTTGGTTTTTGCGTTCCATATGATGGACACATAAAAACAAGCAGACCTTAAAGTCATACTTCTGAGACCACCTTCTTGACTTGACTTTGGAGAAACCCCTATCCCTGACACCACCCCTCTCGAGTGCTATGCAAAAGTTCATTTTCTTCTCTCTTGTCCTCCTGGCTGACTTCAAGCACAAACTAGCTCTCAGGCACGACTTGCTTGAGGCAAAGCTTGCTTCCTTAATCAGAATAAATCCTTCTATGAAACAATCCTCATGTTCAAAGGCTTCCTGGCTTATTCTCAGCCTACGTAAGCAAGAGGATTCTGATTTCACAGTGCTTTGCACTCGTTTCCCCCCCCCTCCTTCCCATTTGCTAACTGCTGCCACCCACACCCAGTGTTTTCTTTGGGGAGATTTTCTAGATTTTCCTCTTGCTTTCATCTTTCCAAATGGATGAGATTTTATGCCTGAGCCATATGGCAGCTGGTTGCTCTTCACAGATGTTCTTTTCTTTCCCAGTTAATGCAACAGTTTAGCGGCAGGCAGAGACAGGCAAAATTACTTAGCACTTAGACTTATATACCGCTTTACAGTGCTTTACAGCACTCTCTAAGCGGTTCACAGAGTCAGCATATTGCCCCCAACAATCTGGGTCCTCATTTTACCCACCTCGGAAGGATGGAAGGCTGAGTCAACCTTGAGCCGGTGAGATTTGAACCGCTGCACTGCTGAACAGTCAGCTGAAGTAGCCTGCAGTACTGCACTCTAACCACTGCGCCACCTCGGCTCTTACTATTACAGGTGCTTTGCAAAGAGCACAGGGCAAGCAAAAGACCAGGAGGAACAGGCCTAATGTTATTTACCCCTTATCCCCCCTCCAGAAAAAAAGGTTGCACATCAAAAAAGAAAGAGCAAAAGGAGACATATTCTAACACAGTGATGGCAAACCTTTTTTGGCTCGGGTGCCAAAAGGGTGCGCGCGCGCGCGCGATAGCGCACGTGTATGGCCACACCCATAATGCAATGCCCTCCCCCCACGCATGTATAAAATAAGCCCCGCCCACAGACACAGTAGTAAAAAAAATTAGAACCCCCCCCTGGCCCGTTGGGCTATTTTTCGCTCTCCCCAGGATTCAGGAAAGCCTCCTGAAGCCTGGGGACAGCAAAAAACAGCCCAATGGGCCTACTGGAAGTCCGTTTCCAAACTTCCGGTTTGCCCGTAGGGCCGTTTTTCGCTGTCCCCAGGCTTCAGGAGGCTTTCCTGAAGCCTGGGGACGGCGAAAAACAGCCGAAAAGAAGGCCGAAAATCAGCTGCGCATGCTGGAGCTGACATAGGGCAACACCTCGCGTGCCCTCAGATATGGCTCCGCGTGCCAGCTGTGGCACACGTGCCATAGGTTCGCCATCACTGCTCTAACATTTAGCTATAGATCCTGGGTCTACTTAAGAAAATGAGCAATTCCACCCCTAACTGAAAACTAAGAATGAACTAAGGCTGTTAAACCGGGGGGGGGGAATGGTCAGGTTTCCCCCACCCCCCACCCTTGCCCCATATAAGACAAAAGTTTAAAAGTTAAGCTACATTTCTTTGGAAGGGAGATAAATATCTGGAGATTATCAATAACAAGCTAGGGAAAATGCAAGGACATGATCCACTCACTCCCTTTAATTGTACTGGCCAAGGGAGATGTCTCTGTGTCGACATTTCAGAATCTCCCTTTGTGTTTTCTTTATTGATTGATTTGAATAGATTCAACTTATTCAAATTATTTATTCAAATTCACAATAAATGTATAATTTATTTGATTATAAGAATTTATGCTGTGTGCATGGGGCTTTTTTGGGGGGGTGGGGGCTGGCTCTCTTTTCTCAGATTTGGCTCTGTTCTATTCATTTTCCAAGAATTATCCTGCTGATAGATAGCCCAAACACCAAGCATCTTGGTATATTTAAACAACCAGATTTTTTAAAAAAACCCACAAATTTAGGAACAGTATGCTCTCAGAAAGGTCCATTTCAGTGGTGGGTTGCTACCAGTTTGACCCGGTACGGCAAACTGGTAGCGGCAGCCACGGGAGGCTCCACCCACCCACCCGGACATCATCAAAAAACGCACCCTCACGGTCCCATTCCCGAACCGGTAGCAAAGGTAAGTGGAACCCACTACTGGTCCATTTATTGGATTATAGATTATGGCAGAGGAAACTATCAATTCAAGTTATAGTGAAGTGTGGTTTGAATCTGGAGAAACTCAAGTTAAGACTCGTAGTGTACAAACGATTTTACACACAAAAACAATACAACAAGTATAGGTATGGTCTTTATAGCCAAACTACAGCATTTTATTTTTGACACATTTCACTTCTGGCTGAGAAACTAACGTTTCTCTCCTTCCCCTCCCCTTTCTTGGTGCCTTTGAACTTCTAATGATTCTTTGCAGTTTTAATAGCTCCATAGCAGCTATCAGTTCATGAAAGAGTGGCCTCTCTAGTTAATAGAGTAGAATCACAGACTTGGAAGGGACCTTGGAGGTCTTCTAGTTCAACTCCCTGTTCAGGCAGGAAACGCTATACCATTTCAGACAAATGGTTGTCCAATCTCTTTTTAAAAATTTCCAGTGTTGGAGCATTCACAATTTCTGGAGGCAAGTTGTTCCACTGATTAATTGTTCTAACTGCGAGGAAATTTCTTATTAGTTCTAGGTTGCTTCTCTCCCTGAATAGTATCGGCTTTTGCAGAGAGAAAGCTGTTACCTTCTTGAATGCCTTCTCTTTATCCAAAAGGATAAAGGAAAAGTGGGGCAGCCTAGAGGAGAGCCTCTCCAGAGACATTCAATGTGCTGGCCCATCCCAACCAAATGTATGTGAGACCTGGCACATCCGTTTCACACTTGTGACAGCTTCTAACTGCTGCATCCTCTTGAGTTCAAACGTGGTAACCAGGCTGTCTCAGCACTGGGATCTTCCTCCGTGCATGATGGAAAAGCCCACGAGCTCTCCTCCTCCCCATCACCAACACCACCGCCACCGCCACCGCCACCGCCACCGCCACCGCCACCGCCACCGCCACATCTCAGGCTCATTTCCCAACCTCTCACTCCGACTGTCACCTGGATGTCCCATTGGGTCTTTGAACCCAACCACCAGCAATGATGCCGCCTCTCTCTCTCTCTCTCTCTCTCTCTCTCTCTCTCTCTCTCTCTCTCCCCCTCTCCCTCCCCCTCCCCCTCCCCCCCCCCCCCCCCCTCCCTCCCTCTCTCCCTCTCTCTCTCTCCCTCCCTCCCTCCCTCCCTCTCTCTCGCTCTCTCTGAATAGAAACCACTTCTGCGACAGGAAATGTGAGGCTCCTTCCTCAGTTCTTTGCCGGACTTACCATAGAGGACGCAGAGTGGGCAAATTACTCACAGCTTACACTCTCTAGTTGAGCAGCGCCCCTTGCGAAGGGAGAGTTGTTTCGCTCCTTAGGAGCCATGTAACTAATCTGATTTCTTTGTGTACAGTACAGTCATGTGCATCCTTAGAAAGAAAAATAGAGGAGTAAGAAAAGACAGTTGCAAAATGAGAGAGAAGCATGTGCATACAGAGACAACACAGACGTTTGTAGGTATAAGTAATCTTTAAATTCAAAAACCGAGAGACACATTTTTTTTACATATGCTCACTTTAAATGATTAGGGTTAAAAACCCTATCTTCCCTTTAATGCAACTTAAAACCAGTGAAATTCAGAGCAAAATAAGATTTCTTTAGTCCTTTAGCAACTTTTTAGGAGCCGAGGTGGCGTAGTGGTTAGAGTGCAGTACTGCAGGCTACTTCAGCTGACTGCTAGCTGCAGTTCAGCAGTTCAATCTCACCGGCTCAAGGTTGACTCAGCCTTCCATCCTTCCAAGGTGGGTAAAATGAGGACCCAGATTGTTGGGGGCAAGAGGCTGACTCTGTAAACTGCTTAGAGAGGGCTGTAAAGCACTATGAAGTGGTATATAAGTCTAAGTGCTATTGCTATAGTGCTATAACTTAGCAAAAACAAGATCAGGGTGAGAAACAAAATTTATAAATACGATGAATAAAACTTGAATTCATTCATCTTTTTTTCTGTCTCGTTCTTAGTTGGGCTGCAAAGCTATACAGGTCGTCTCAACTTACGACCACAATTGAGCCCAAAATTTCTGTTGCTAAGTGAGACAGTTGTTAAGTGAATTTTGTCCCATTTTACAACCTTTCTTGCCACAGTTGTTCAGTGAATCACTGTAACTGTTAATTTATAACACAGTTGTCAAATGAATCTGAGTTCCCCATTGACTTTGCTCATCAAAAGGTCACAAAAAGTAATCACATGACCCCGGGACACTGCAACTGTCATACATATGAACCAGTTGCCAAGCATCTGAATTTTGATCATGTGGCCATGGGGATGCTGCAATGGTTGTAAGTGTGAAAAACAGTCATAAGTCACTTTTTTGAGTGCCATTGTAACTTTGAACTGTCACTAAACAAACTGTTGTAAGTTGAGGACTGTTGGATTGCAGCAACATATAAGGCCCCAGAAAATGAATGAATAAATCAGAATGGTCTCAGCAAAATATATGAGGCTTTGGTGTTTCTCATAGTAATTTTAATTGCAATTCTATTTCTTATAGATCAGTATTTGTCACTATATATTTTGCATATAAGCTAAATAAAAAGGTTATTTAGCTATAGCATGTTTCTTTCTCCACTCTGAAGCTTTTAGCTTCTCCAAAGTCTTTTTTAACTGTTGCTTCCTGATCATCATAAAAATTCCTCAAAAGGCAGATGAGGTGGCCTGATATTCCCATTGTTGCGTACCGACGCATCGAGTAAGTATTTGCATACCCGCCGCTGATTGGTTTAAATCAGTGGCGGAGAATTTGAAGCGTTGTCACTGGCCAAGCTGACTGCGGGGAACTTCATAAAAGCGGCTTCCCTGCCGCCAGCCGCCAGCCGCCAGTCTGCTGTAAGTTAGTGCTAGCCTTTAATAAAGTGCTGAACGGCTCACCGTCTCGGCTGTTATTCCCGCGCCTATCTAACACTGGCAACGAACGTAGTGGGAGAAGACGACTGAACAAAGGCACCTCGTGGCATCCATCGGCCATCTTAGCAAGTTCCGACCTGCACTGGCCAAACAACAGGATGGCACAACAGCAATCTCCAGCACCAGCTTTCTTCAATCCTCAAAAAGAAGAATGGCACACATATATGTCCAGATTTCGCATGTTTTTGGAAGCGAACAATTTCCAAGACTTGCCAGACAATAGGAAGAGGGCTCTTTTCCTCACATACTGCGGACCCAAAACATACAAACTAGCAGAGACCCTGGTGGCGCCCACAGATATCGAGTCAATATCCTGGTCCACCCTACAAACGC
>QLTV01003285.1:357149-368747 GCA_003457575.1 Thermophis baileyi | reverse complement strand
TATATCTTGCCTTCGCCACGCGGCTCAGCTAATCTCCGCGCCTCACCTTCGCGCCTTGCCCGCTCTGCTCACCAAAGGTAAACATGCCACCCACTCGCCCTTTGCCTTGGGTCAGGGCCCAGGGACGTGCCATTCCCTGGCTCTGGCCTTGCCCTGGAGCCTCCGCCCACTCGCCGTTCACCTCGGCCAGATCGGGGAATGCGCCATTCCCCCACTCCGGCCTTTCTCCGCAGCCTCCGCCTGCTCACCGTTTGCCTCAGCCGGGTCGGAGAACGCACCATTCCCCCACTCTGGCCTTGCCCCGGGCCTCTGCCCGCATGCCGCTGCCCCCCTCTGGCCTCAAACTATGGCCCCCGGGGCTGAAGCAATTTATTTGGCCTGTGGCCTGCCACGCTAGGCCAAAGGGCTGCGGGGGTATGTGTGGTGTGGGCGCAAGAGGGCCGAAGTGGTTTGGGAATGGACCGGACGGTTCTTCTTACCTGTAAGAAGTCCCATCCAGAAAGCGCTGCAGTGGAGATCTTGCAGCTGCTTCTTCTGTTCCTTGCCGAGCCTCGGTCGCTCGCGGAGATGCTCCATGTGCTCTCCAGGTCGGCAGCTGCTTCTCTCCACTGCTGCTCTTGCTGGGAGAGCGTCTTGTGCAATTTAGCAGCTGTGAGCCGCTGCTTTCCTCTAAGTCCCATCCGGAAAGCGCTGCGGCACAGAGAAGCAGCAGCCATGTTGAATGCTGTTTCTCTCAGTTGCAATGCTTTCCGGATGGGACTTAGAGGAAAGCGGTGGCTCACAGCTGCTAAATTGCACAAGTCCCTCTCCCAGCAGTACAGAGAGAAGCAGCCGCTGCCCCGGAGAGCAGAGATGGAGGGGAGCAGGCCCCGAAAGGCTGCTCGGTCGAGCCTTGCCGCGTAAGCCATGCATGCGCGGAAGCTGTGCGCGGAAGCCATGCGTGGAAGCCATGCGTGGAAGCCGTGCGCGGAAGCCGTGTGTGGAAGCCATGCGCATGCACATGTGCGGAAGCTGTGCACATGCACATGCGCATGCACGCACTCACATTTTCGGCGAACCGGTGATGGAATTATTTGAATCCCACCACTGATAGGTATGAAAATAATCCCAGCATGGTAGAGGTAGGTTTTCCACTCAAATATTAGTTATACAAATCACAAACTATTCAGTTGTTCACAAGTTTAAGAATATTTCTGCCTTTCCTTTTCAAAACAAATCAAAATATGTAGGTGATACATCCCAGATTATGTAAGCAACAGATCTAATGACTTCTGCGCTCTTTTTTCATTTCTGCATAATTCTTGTTGTTTCACATATATATGTGTTCTTTTAGAATGAAATAAAATCATTTTAAAGCTACCGATACATATTTTTCTGCTCTGAATAACAGCTGGAACAGAAAGCAAATGGCCCCTTGGGAAATGCCTCAATCATGTGAGATATTATATACAGACAATTTTGGTTTGTAACCTTCATTTTTTCCTCTCCTCCTCTTCTGACCTATAAAATAATATTTACTGTATTTTTTGCACTATAAGACACACTTCTCCCCCACCCCCAAATGTGGGGGAAATGTCTGTGTGTCTTATAGAGCAAATATTGTGGTGGTGGGGAGGGGGGGTTGGTGCAAACGCTGCCGCCTGTCACCGTCGCTGCTGCCTGTCACCGCTGCTGCTGTTTGCTGCTGCTGGGGAACGCTGGAACCTTCACTGCCGAGCAGCTGATTGGTGGTTGGATCGGGCTCCTGGAATACCGCCGATCAACTGTTCTAGGCAGTGGGGATTGCCGCCACCGATCGCCACCATTCACCACCGCCACTCGCAGCCATCGCCGTCGTTCACCACCGCCAATAGCTGCTGATTGCCGCCACCGAATGGCGGCAGTGGCGGCAATCCCCGCCACCTAGAACAGCTGATCGGCTGTATTCCAGGAGCCCGATCCAACTGCCAATCAGCTGCTCGGCAGCGAAGGCTCCAGCGTTCCCCAGCAGTGGCAGCAGCTCAGCTCAGTTGACTGGTGGTGGGTGCAACGGAGAGGAGCCCTGATGAGCCACGTGCTGGGGCTGTGATAACGTGCTGAAGCTGATCAGGCTGTTTGCTATTGCTGCAAGGACGCTAGCCAGATGAATACCGGACGGATGCTGGGAGGCAGAGGCAGATTTTTTTTTCTTGTTTTCCTCCTCTAAAGCTAATGTGCGTCTTATGGTCCAGTGCGTCTTATAGTGCAAAAAATATGGTAAATAAATAGTTCAAAGTCTGCATTTATCTTACCTCTCTTTCCAGGTGAATAGACCAAAACAAGTTTACCTTAGCAAATTTCTAAAAGAAACCTTGCACAAACAGTTACATTAATACTGTCTAAAATGGGGTGTTTCCCCCCCTACTTTGGAAGAGTTTTTGAATAATCAGGAAATTCCAGGGAGACAGATTATAAAGAGGCCAGAATTGTCATGGCAACCATAGGCAGGGATCCAGAAATCAGGTAACAAAATTACAGTTGAATACAAGCAGCTTCACACAATCTGAATTGATTGGGAGGGGTGTGTGTATGTTTTCTTTTTTCAAAAGAAACCAAAAAGACTATGCAATTATGAGGAAATGTCTCTTTTGATTCAGTTTGTTGGCCTTAAGAGGAAAGCTTTGAAAGTGAATCTTTCTTTTAGAGTATTGAAACTGCTTTCTCAATTATTGTAGCTAGTATTAATCTTCATATATCCATGTCTCCAATGAAAACTGTAGCAGTTTTATGCTCTTGAACACTATCATTTTGCCCTTAAAATTGATTTCAAGAACATTACTCCATGGCAAACTGTGTGTAGACTCTCAGCTTTCTCCTCTTTCTCCTCCCTGTTCTATCTTTGAAGAAGTTCCTCACAAGTAATGGACTTAAAAAAGAAGATAGTTGTATGTGCTACACAGTACTGGTAACAAATAGATATAGTAGATAGTTACTGAATGTTCAATGCTTGCATGCATTCTGCACACAAATGACATCCTATGTGGGGTCCTTGGTGCTCTTTGAGCTTGGTGGGGTTTTGTTTCCCCCCCCCCCAAAAAAACCAAATTGAGTGTACAGTATTAAACAGTGATGAGGAGCTAGAGAAAATATACTTCTGCTCATCTTCACTGCAACAAGAGCACAATAAAGTATTTGCTTTTGGTTAATCAAAAATTGCCACTCCATCTATTCTGAAGATATGTTTGGATTACGAATTTTCTGTCATTTTAGTTTGCCTGGTTGCCCAGAAATTTGGGGAGTTTATAGTCCCAACATACCTGGAGAGAAATCAGGTAGAGAAAGGAAGGTTGAATGGAGTAATTTCATTGAGACTATTTGAAAAGACACTAACAATGCAATTGTATCAGAGTTGAGCCCATTTGAGATAAACCTATTTTATTTCTGTTCTTAAATTATAAAAAATTATAAACAGAATAATTTTATGCCAAAATGTATCTTCAACTGTATCTCCAGCAATGTCAGAACGGGGACAAATTCATAGGGTCCAAGGAACCAAAAGCTCAGCAGGGTTTATTAAATTCCATGAATTTATTAGAGGAGAGCAGTGTCTTGTTTGCTTCTGTATATATCAGCACTTACTAATGGCAGATCTAGAATTATATTTAAACTGTTATAATCTTTTGACTTCCTATTTATGGCCTCTGTGGACATGGACTCTAACATGTGCATATAGGGTAGTATTCTTATTTTATAGGATGCAAGGAGGCTGTTTACAACTGCTGACATGGATAGGATATGTCTTAATATTGCCTTTCTTCCTGCCTGCTGCTGTTACACCCTCTTTTTTCTCACAGTGACTTGTGCAAGGCCTTGCCCAATTCAGTAGCACTGAATTTGCTGCTTCAGGCAAGAAAAGGAAATTGGTACTTTTGATTTTTCTTGATTTTAAATTGTGCTCCATAGAACTCAGGCCAGGATATTCCCAAATACAAAAATTTGTAGAAATTTAATTATGTGAAAGGTGTTCTGGATTATTTGAGATTTACTCCTAGGTAAACATATACAAAATTATGCCAACATGTTTCTTTTCCTGTTAACATATTCCTTGCCATGATTTGTGACCAGAGAATTGGGAAATCTGCTGCATTTCTGAACAGGATGTTCCAATAATGTTGGTTCAATACAATAATTTTTAATTATTCAGTCTATACCAATATAAAATATCCATTGGATTGTAAGATGCTGCAGGAATGATTTTTGATCTTCACAAAAGACCATAGAATACATTTTTAAAAAGCAATCACAGAAAAAACCCCCTAACATTTACCCATCCTTTCTTTCAGTTTGTAGAATTAGGAATGTCTCCTTTTCTTCCCATGCAATGATTTCAGATTCCACAATTACAGTGTGTTCTAGTAGTATTGAAAAATGTTACCTAGTTTGGGTAATGAAATGTCTGCAAGAAAACAAGTAAGCTCAAGAGAGCACCAAGGACTCCTCAGTATTGAAAAAATATCCAGGCTCCTCCCAGTGAAAGCATATTCATTTAGAAATTCACATAATAAAGAATAGTTATTCAAATAATAATGAAGAGGGAAGTGTGGGAAGCACAATGTTCTGTTGAATTATCCACACAGAATTCCTGGGAAACAAAGAAGACAAAACATGCATATTCCATATGGTTATAAACCAAGCATATAAAGAAAACAGAGTGTATTTTTACATTACATGTACATCTTATACATACATCCATATACAGGTAGAGTAGACTATTTCTAGGGCTGGGGGAGGATTGTAAAGTATGATTGAGAGCCACTTTGGTCTAGAGGTAAAAGTACCAGACTAGAAAGCAAGAGATTGTGAGTTCAAGTGCCGCCAGCTGTGTCTTTGAGTCAGTCACTCTCTCTCAGCCCAAGCCCCCCCACACGGTTGCTGTTGTGGGTGGAAAAAGGAGGAGGAAGATGTGTTGGATATGTTTGCCACTTTCAATTATTTGTAAAAATAATAAAGGCAGGATACAAACAAATAAGTAATTATTAGGGCTTCAAATAGTGGCCTCCCCAGCAATGCCTGTTTTTGTGATGTATGATAAAAACTTGAGTATTAACTCAAATATTACTGTTTACATCAAAGGGACTATTCTTGCTTGTCATTTACTTCAATACCAGACTGCTCTGCCAGCCCCAATGCTCCCCCTTGATTATAGTCACTGGCCTTATCTTCCCCCTCAGGATGGAACTTGAAATAGCCTTTTTGTTCTTGAAAACTCCTCTTTTTTTCAGGATTAAACTAACAAATCTTGCTGGACCAACAGGATAACAGGAGAAAAAAATGCTTTGTCACCACCTAGGGCCGTGATGGTGAACCTATGGCACACGTGCCAGAGGTGGCATGCAGAGCCCTCTCTGTGGGCATGTGCGCCGTTGCCAGCTGCTCTTTCGGGTTCCGGCGCTCAGTGCCGAAAAGGTTAGCCGTCACTGACCTAGGGGAACATATTGAAGTGTGTTTTGGGTACATGGGAAGTTTGATTGGCTCTCTTCCTTCTCTGACCAATTTTTGATTGAAAAGTACAGGTAGTCCTCGACTTATGACCATAGTTGAGCCCAAAATTTTGGTTGCTAAATTAGACATTTGTTAAGTGAGTTTTGCCCCATTTTTATTTATTTATTTATTTATTTTATTTATTTATTTGTCAAACATGTACAAGATAGCAGGTATAGGTATAATCATAAACATAATCAAAGTGAATACAGATAGATGAAGACAATAGGACAGTAGGACAGGGACGGTAGGCACGCTGGTGCGCTTATGCACGCCCCTTACAGACCTCTTAGGAATGGGGTGAGGTCGACAGTTTTGCAACCTTTCTTGCCATAGTTGTTAAGTGAATCACTTCAGTTGTTATGTTAATGGTTGTTAAGTGAATCTGGCTTCCCCATTGACTTTGTCAGAAGGTCACAATAGCAATAGCAATAGCAGTTAGACTTATATACCGCTTCATAGTGCTTTACAGCCCTCTCTAAGCGGTTTACAGAGTTAGCATTGCCCCCAACAATCTGGGTCCTCATTTTACCCACCTCGGAAGGATGAAAGGCTGAGTCAACCTTGAGCTGGTGAGATTTGAACTGCCGAACTGCAGCTAGCAGTCAGCTGAAGTAGCCTGCAGTGCTGCACTCTAACCACTGCGCCACCTCGGCTCTTAAGCACAAAAGATGATCACATGACCCTGGGACATTGCAAATGTCATAAATATGAGCCAGTTGCCAAGCATCTGAATTTTGATCATGTGACCATGGGGATGCTGCAACGGTTGTGTGAAAAACAGTCATAAATCACTTTTTTCAATGCCACTGTAACTTTGAACGGTTACTAAATGAACTGTGGTAAATTGAGGACTGTACTGTACTGCCACAGGAGGGCAGTGCATTGGGCTAAAGAAGTGTTTCTCAACCTTAGTAACTTGTGGATTTCAACTCTCAGAATTCCTAAGCCAATATGCTAGGTGGGAAATTCTGGGAGGGACAAGAACAAAGATAATGATTGAATAAATAAGAACCCAACTTATAATGGTAGGAGTGTCTTCTTATTATATTACACAGCTTTCAACTACTGGGGATGCTCCAGACCTGGGATTTTAACTGATTTATAGCCAGACTTTCAAGTCATTAGGATCGATTTTCCCAATGCTTGTAAGCTCTCCACGTGCTCAGAGAAGCCAGTCAATAAAGTGAAATCAGATGCAGCAAGAAGGGGTTGGGCTGGCCCGAATGAGGCGAGAGGGGGAACTCCCCTCCTTCTTCCTCCTTTGCACCAGACAAGGACAAAAAACTGAGCCAAGGCCTTCCCTTCCCCTGCAGCCAATGCTGGCAGGGGAGATTTGCCGAAGAAATTCCTCTGGCCCTTTCCCAGTTGCTTCATTCCTACCATTCAAGGGTTAACTTTATAAAAACAGATTTTTATTTTACCACCGGAGGAAGAAAGGGGGGGGGGAGGGAATGTGAGAGAGAGAGAGAGGAGAGAAAAAAAAATCCAGCACAGCGGCGAGGCTGCAGATCACAAGGCCATTCTGATAGCCTCCGTCGCCATGGCAACAGCAGCAGCATTTATCAGTTCCTTATGAGAGCAGGCACAGCAAATCTGCATCGCACATGGCAGCCTTCCAGCCTTTCAAATGAAAGAGCCCTTTGGACGGCGGCCAAGTGGGGAAGGCGCGGAGCTGTCAGCCCTACTTAATGCCGGAGCTTTGGGCGGGGGAGCCCTCGGCTTCCCAGAGTTCTTTGCTTCCGCGACGGGCAGGCTGCCAAGTCCCGAGCGGAAGCGAACGGAGAAGAGAAGCCAGTGACCCCCAACTTTGCTATTCATTGCTGTAACCTGAAAATTCTCCGCGCGCACAAATGCAGGCGCCGCCTCAATCCTGCGCTGCTGGTAGAGATTTGCCAGGGAGGGGAAATAATGCCGGGGAAGGGTCATTTAGCAATAATTCCAATCAGTTGCTCCTCTATGCAGAGTATATACTTTTATAATAGAGAAATCGGTATGGAGCACACGAAATACATCAGATGTAAAGGGATACATGGCAAATTAGTACATTAGATGCAAAGGGATATATGCCAAATTAATGGTTATTGGCGTTCAGCAATATCCTTTGCATGTTCTCGCTGATGGTGTGTTTGTTGAATTGAAAATGGGGGTCGGCCCCAGTTCAAAGGGGTTGAGTTAGAAATTTGTACAGATGAGAAAGGGCGAAAGCTGGTATTTTCATGTGTTCTTGCTCTTCTCAGGATGCATGGTATGTGTGAATTGCTATTCTTTGGGGTTGCAATATAATGGTTTTGTGTAGTTTTGTGTAGTTTTGTGTAAGGTTGAGCTAAACCCTTGAAGCAATCTTTAAAAATTCACCACCATCACAGATTCCTTTGGTTTCAGTATATTACTTTTTTCAACTGCATTCCCTGCACCCCCACTTTGCTTGACTGTCTGTCTGAGTTCTGTAAAATATTAGATAATACACTTGGTGACTGAACAGGATAATAATAAAATAGAAATGATCCTCAAAAAGGACATTAAGTTTCTGCTTGTCTAAAAATGGCAGGATATTAGAATTAGGGGTCATCTGGGGTCATCAACATTGTACAAATATATGCCCTGCACTACAGATGCAATAGTGGCAAATGTTAAAGAATTTATTGACAAATTGTAGGTGGTGCTAAATGGAGCATCTAAAAGGCCACGGTACTATAGTTGTGCAGTACTTCAGATTCAAAGGCAGAAAAATGCATTGGAGCCCATGAAAAGCACTCAAATAGCACTTTTCTACAACCACGGACAGTCATAGAAAGGGGATAAGGAGAGGAAAATAACAAAACATGTTACTATGTTAAGATTTAATTCTGCCACTGAAACACAAGCAATGAAAATGTGCTGTGAGATAGTGATACTGATGTTGTCATTTAGGTGTTAGATGTGGATACCTGTATCTGCAACCCTTTAAAACCGCATATCTTTCACTAAGATTGTGTGGCTGTCCCTACATATTCACTCACACTCATACTCATACAACATGATTGTGGCAACAGATACATTTGACAACAGATACAATAGAATTGTGGATAGGGCTATCTATGTGTCCATATGCACATATTTTGCCTTTGAATCCAAACTACTACGGTACTAATAGGTGATTTTTCCTCAAAAAGTTGGAGCAAGGGAAGAACTAATTGTAGAGAGAAGATATTCAGGAATTCAGGTACAACAAAGAATAGACCAGCTATCCAATAGGAAAGCACAAGATGCAGATGTAGTAACTATTAACTTTAAAAGTGTTTAAAAGTGAAGAAGAGACAAAGAGCTATTAGCTCTATGTCAACAGACAAAGAACAAGACTATAAACCTACAACTTAAAATGACTGGTGTACATACAGAGGTTAAAAAAATATATCAAATTGAACAGTTTACTAAATGACACTGGTATAATTAATTACACTGATTCTTCATAAGGAGAGTTTTCTATAAGATCTTGCAAAGAAGAATAGTAATAGAAATTCCAAGAAAAATGGCAGGTTTTGAAAAGACAAAGGAAAATGGGAGCAGATATCAAATATAAGATGCATCTTGACAGAGCAAGAGAAATTAAAGTCATTTGCTTGTGTTATATTGACTACAGCAAGGGTGTCAAACTTGGGGCCATGCCCACCCCCCGTTTAGTGAAGGAGGAAAAAGTCACAATACGTCAGGTGAATCCGCCATGACGACGCGAGTTTGACACCCCTGGACTACAACAAGGCTTTTGGTTATGAAAGTTATGCCAGAATACAGACTCTATTAAAGTTGATGGATATACTACAACACCTGATTATTATTGTGAGGAATCTTTATAATGAACAAGTACTGTCAGAAATAAGTCCAAGAGTAGTTCAGAATCATGAAAGATGGGTGAAGAATACACAAAGTTCCTGTATCTGTTTAACTTCAGCAATAATAAAAGAAAAATTCTGAGATGACAACTGGAATCAAAATTGGTGGTTGAAGCAGTGTTATAGATGACTCCACTTTATTAAACATAAGTAAAAATAGTGTTAGAAGAGCCTATTATTAAAAATGGAAAGAGAAAAACTTGGTTAATGTAACTATGATGAAAATAGGTAATGTCAATCAGCATGTATAATAAACCCACAGTTAACAGTGTGAATGTGGTAGGTGGTTTTGATTTTGGGGGACTTAGAAGCAAAAGAAGATTAGTATGCTGAGGAAATGAAGTCATTAAGAGGCTAAAAACGAATTTATGACAACATTTCTATGAGAAAGATCAGAATAGTTAAAACTGGGCTTTCTAGTGACATTTAATGAAATTTTAATTACAGATTGGAAATTTATTAAGAATACTATGAACTGCAAGAACTGACCAATTAATGTTGGACCACATAAACACTATGATCAGGTGATGATCAGCAAGCCAAAACTCACATATGTGGGCATGTAATGTGAGAGAACAATGTTTGAATCAATGTTTGGCAAGACTGAGGGAAGCAGAAAAACAATGAATAAAGTAGATAGATGATATCAGGGAGATCCACTGGCATGTTCTTAGAAAAGCTATACTGCCACTAGGTTAAAATATCCTATACAGCTGGCAAGAGTTGGGACTAACTTGGTTGCAGTTAACCAAACATTAAAAAGATCTATTCCAGTCTGAACTAAATTGTAGTCATTCAATGGTTTCGCAGTTACTTTTTAGCAATAGGGTGGAAGTGGGTGGTAATAGCCTTTTTCTGGGATGTGTTTGACTTTGCTGTATTTTCTGGAAATCTGCCGTTCAAGTCCTAACTCTTAGCTTAGCCCAGATAAGTTAAGGCCATATCTACTCAGACTAAAGTCTATAAAATATTTAAAAAGGTGATGCAATAAAGGAGAAAATCATAATTGATAGTTACTAAAATGCCTAACAGCGGTATGCAAGTAATAATTTATAAAAAATATTTCTCACATAAAGTATAGCATGACTTTCTAAAAGGTAAATGAATGAGCATCAAGCAAAATTCTGGAAAGCTTGCTTTATAATTTGGATGCCACAATAATGTGGTCAGATGCTGTATTAAGCTGGAATTAAACCTCCATGAAGGAATGGCCAAGGTCTTCGAGGACAAAGCCTTTTACTTATTTTTAAGTATAATTGCTTTTCTAATTCAAAGCACCTCCTGCCAGGCATTTCTCTTGTCTCTCTATAAGACATCTCTTAAAAGGGGAGCTATGTAAGTGATGGAGCAAAAATATATGAGCAAGAGAGATTCTTCCATGTTTTATGGTACTCTAGGATGGAAATCCCTGAATAGTATGATATACACGCATAGAACCCTAGGTTTTCATTAATGAAAACAGAACCTTGCCTTTTAAAAAAATGGGGGGGAAAAAGATTTATCAAGTAGATGTCATTTATGAATGTTCCTCTGTGTAGGGTGTACAGTATATAGCATAGCAGGAGGAAGTAGAAGGGAGTTTGGTACAAGACAAAAATAGGGCACTTTGGCTACTTGGGTGAAATGTAGAATTCTGCTGTCATAACTAGGATCAACCATGCAGGAAGAGCTCATGTGATTAAGTGCGGAGCTAAAAACATCCAGGTTCAGGTCTACCATCAGCCATGAAAGCTCGCTTATGGCCAATAACACTTACTGGGTTGTAGATAAGGGGAAAAAATAGGGGAGGAAGTGTTAGGAATTGTATCATGAGCTTCTGGAAGAGACAAGGCAGATAGCCTGTTGACTGTTTTTTTTTAGGCAGGACAGGGAAGACCAGCAACCTGGAAGAAAACTGTCTAGGAACTGAATAAATTGGAGCAAAGTTTGCTTGTGGATTATTGTATTTGTAGCAAAGTCTGATCAGGACTTGATTTACACCCACACGCACACCCCGCCTCCTCATTCTCTTGCATTTTGCTGACATTGTGAGAATCTCCTGAACAGGCTGGTGATCGATGCCGCAGTGGGGGAGGGGCGAGAGGCTCTGGAAGGTTTTCTTCTCAATGAAGTATTTTCCTGGGAACTTTATCCCGTTTGGTATTACTGAAAGGACAAGGACTTCTGCTGGCAACAGAAACAAATTGGCATAATTCTCTGCCTCCCCCCCCCCCCATTGTGCTTTTCA
>QLTV01003285.1:312066-351098 GCA_003457575.1 Thermophis baileyi | reverse complement strand
ATCTCCCTGGCTCTCTGGCTCTCTCTCTCTCTCTCTCTCTCTCTCTCTCTCTCTCTCTCTCACACACACACACACTATTACATACTATACAACCTTTCCATTTCCTATCAATATCCCATTCACATAACCATCAATGGTCCTTCCCACAAACAAAGCATATACTCTTAAAAATCAAGCATACCTTAGGGAAAAAAAGATTGCCTACAAACATTGAGAATAACAGGAGGAAATGACCTCAATCAGCCACACATTCCAGAACTCAACCTTACAAGGAGGATGAGAAAGGAGAGAGGGGGGCACATACCTGTAGCCTTTTCCCTACTTCCCCAATCCTTTTCAATCCTCAACTCAGTTCTGGGATAATCTGCAAGTGAAAATGAGCAGGTACAGAGAAATGCACATTGAAAGTAATGCCTCAGCCCTCTACTCCAACCGCTTTAGGACACTTAAAGAGATCCTTTGAGATCAAATTGATCCGGCATCAACCTTTCAGGGAAGATGGCTTATAGAGTAACTGAAAATGCCCAAACCTCTCCCCTCCTAGACTAGCATGCAGAAAGAAGGAAACTATTTGAAAGACAGTCCTTTGTACTGAAAAAGCTTAGTCTTTTTATTGCAAACATTAAGTTTTCCACTCCTTTACAACTAGCTACTTTCCTTTTCTTCTTTAAATTCAAATGCAAGTTTAATTGCAACAAAGTTGTTCCTTTAGCTGCAGAGGGGGAATCATTTAGATTCTATTATCATTTAGCTCAATAGGAATCTGTAGAGCAATCAGGTAGGAGATGAGGAATGGAGATTCAGGAGGAAAGGTGGGAGAGGTGGAATGGGCTGGGGGTGAGTAGTTTGCAGTTAGAATTTGGAAAGTCCAAGGCTTAAAGTCATCATTGGGAAAAAGAGGTTATTTCCCTACTTACCGGTATATACACACAAACAAACTTGAGTTCATGGGGCTTCTATGGATGGACATAGCTCATGTTTTAGAAAAGAGGGCAGACAAATAAAACTCACAATACATACAGAAAATCCAAAAATAAAACTTTTATTCTAAGTGAGTTTAAAACATTCCTTCTCAAGACTGGTGAAAACTCGAAGAGAAAGGGAACATCTTTCTCTTCGCCCTGCTTTGCTGGCCAGGCAAACTAGGTGAAGATTCTTTTTATTGCTTATTTCAGTATTTTCCTAACAAAGCTTAAAGAAACCTTGTCTCTGGTGATTAAAGATGTTCAATAGCTGCATAAAAGTGTCATCAATTTCCCTGCAGTATTGTCACTGGGGAGGAGAGGGTTAATAAGGCAGAATAGTTAAAGGGCTTTTCTACACACACACGCGCGCGCGCGCGCGCGCACACGCGCACACACACACACACACCAGCCTCCAAGGCTTTTTGCTTAGTCTATGCCAGAGAAGGGAGATACATTGCTTTTTATGATTTCTTGTGTAAATCAGTTATTATTAGCATGGTTAATCTTTTCACATAAATTCTTTTACCTCTAAGACACATAAAGATCTTAATAAATATACATACACAAAGACAAAAAAAAAATCAGAGCTCTTAGTTTTTACACACCATGGTTGGTCACTTTTATCTTAAATCTTAGTTTAGTTCCTGCTCAAACATACTTGTAAAGACTTAGCAATTCTGCAATCAACTGCATAAGTAATCCCATTTTCCATATTAACTTCCTTACTTTTAAAGACAAAAATTCAATAAGCATACTTGCTCAATGATTGCAAATACACAGAAGTGGAGAAAGATCAGAGTTCCTTTCTTTTTTTCCCTTTTTTCTTGTCAATTGAAAGCACTTTTGTTTTTCCCAATTAGGTTACCAGCCTCATTCCTAAACTTAGTCTATTCCCTATCCTGTGCACAGACTTCATTTCCCACCTGGACACCATACTGTTCCAGGCATTTAACAACTTCCCCCTTGGGGATACCAAGGAAACTTTCAAAGTGTCCTTTTCCATTTTCCTATCTTTTGTGACATGTGTGTCCCTGATTCTTTTGGGTGCAACTTGCTGCACCCAAAAGAGCCCCCTAGTGAGGTACACAACCCCTCTTATCTTTTTTCTTTCACTTTTCCTCTAAAACCTGACAACAATTCTAGGCTTTCTTGCCTGGGAAGACCCTTACTCTCCATGAAGAGTAAGGGCCCCTCCTCTCTATTTTAAGGACTTCATTTAGGAACTAGGCTGGTAACTTGCCCAGACATGCACACACACACACCCTGGGCACAAATACAGAATTTGGAGATACTTGCCAAGCTTCTCCTTTCAAACAGCTGTATGGTTCAAAAGATCCCTTTACTACCTTTGCCAAGCGGGGCAGAGTCTGGGAAGCAACACCTTCAGACAAAAATGGTTCTGAGCTGGCTAGGTGATTACTTACCAGACTGAGTCCACTGGCTTTGGTTAGCCTTGTGTCCTATCTCAGGGTGCCAATTGTTAGAAGAACAATTTGGGGTTTCCACAAGCTGAGTTAAAGCAAGAACAAATAAAAGAAAAATGAAATCCAGACACACTGTGCAAAAGGAGATTTTATTCTCAAGAACAAAAGGCCCTGTTCTTGAAGGTAGTCTACAAAGAAAATGGGGTGCAGGGACTTGGTTCTATAGGGGGACTGGTCCTTTGTGTGAACTCAGGGTGTGGTTTGTGTATGTGTTGGTTTCAAGGTGTCCCTCCTATGCAGTTTGGGATGCTCTTGCTTTGATCCTGAGGTATGTGTGAAATCAGAAAGGAAGATTGCCCTGGCCTTCTGATATGCAGATTCCACCTCTGTCTTTATCTTGAGGGAATTCCTGCCAGCCAGTGAGGTGCTACAAAAGGGGGGGGGACAGATCAGAGGACTTTTAACTTCTAAGGGGGGGGACTTGAGGTAAAACGTAAAAATGTAGAGTTACTGTTGATGACAATGGGAGAGATTTATCTGGCTTTCTCACTTGAGAGACAATGAGAATCTGGCAGCAGCAAGTATAGCATTCAGAGGTAAACCAATTGCTTAGTCTTTTCTGTTCACTTATTCTAAGAAAAGGCAACAAGGGATGTAGATTAGATGGGAAAAGCAGGAGGCAGAAACCAGGAGAGGAAAGAGCTGAGTTTTGGAAATCCTTACTGAGAAAATGTCACCTGAGAGAATAGAGTGAGAAAAGCACTGGAGTCATTTAAAACTGGAGAAATCGCAGACATCTTTTTTTTTTTAAAATGAGATTTTACATCTCAACAGGATGCAGTTCCTGGCTTTATTTTCAAAGTGGAACAAAACGGGGGCTGTACAGAAAAGAGTTTCTCAGCTGCAGCAAAAGTAAAATACAAAAGAGCCTAGTACTGCACTCTGAATAACATTGGTGTCTTGACAGGCATCTTCTGGCAGCCTAGAGACAAATTTTTACTTGACACCAATCAGAAACTCATTTGCAAACATTTGTGGAATGCAAGAACACAGTTCCCCGGCTCTCCTCTCTTTCTTTCCCCCCAAAGCAAACCAGCTGCCCTGGCAGAGGCTAGATTTACAGCCACAGCCCAACGATGTAAGGAAATCACTTGCCTATGATCTGCCTTCTTAAAAGCAATATCTGACCCACTCCCCACTTCCTTCCCTCAAGCATTTCACAGAAGCACGGACTGAATGGGGGGGGGGCACCCTATAAAGGCAGCATCACTGACTTGTTTTCCAAACCAAGCCCAATCCACATAGGGCGCATGGTGGTTTGGTTCCAACAAAAATCATAGTTCCTTATATCATTTGAAAGTTCAAGTTTCTTCCAACAGGCCACCTCTAAATGCCTTAAACAACCACCTTCATCATATTTAGCCAGCATGTCAGGGAATGATGGGGATGATAATCTGAGGGAGGCTGTTCAATACCAGCTAATGTGTTGTGACTTACATTGCTGCGGATTTAAGTTACTGCATAAAGCATTACTTATTTTGGCACCTACAGAAATATGCCTAGAGCAGTGGATATTCCAGGCCAAAAATGCGCTCAGATGAGAATTGCCTAAGGCAGATAGCCAAGGTGAGACTCAGTGTGATCTCTATAGCTATTCAGATCCAGTGGAGATTTGAAACACAACTCTATAGATGGGCGGTTTTCAGCAACAATAGGCTGCTTGAGTTTGGCAATAACTTAAAACTTTTTTTTTTATTCTGAAATTTACGATAATGCGGAAAGTCTGCTGGCCAGTATCCTAAACAAGACTGCTAGCCAAGCCCTTCCTCCACACATGTATTTTTCTAGGCATAGTTTAATACTGTACTGCCTTTGTTTGATGACTCCTTAATGACACATGGTGCTTCCTATTTGTGACATTCCCTAATTGCATTGGAAAGATAGCAGTTGGTTTAGACTGAGGCCAGTGATATATATTTTTTTACTCTCAGTTCAGGCTCCCCCCCCCTTCAATCATCAGCATAAATGTTTGAGAAGTGGACTCTAGATCTAATTATTGCCCCACCCTCCCCTTTTACCACTCTAACAAGCTGGTGGAAATGCTGCTTCGGATGACCACAATAGTAGCTTCCCCTGACCTGGCATGATTATTTGATTTTTATAAATCACTCAAGCTGGCAAACAGACCTGGTATTTTTTCCTCCTATTTTCCCCAGGACAACAACCCTGTGAGGTGGGTTGGGCTGAGAGAGAATGAACAGCCCAAAGTCACCCAGTCGGCTGTCATGCCTAAGGTGGGACTAGAATATTTAGAACAAAAACTCCCAAGACCCCAATGATGGGATTTTTATCTGAAACATTTGGAGAGGGCCAGGACAGACTAGGAAACTGTCCAGAAAGACTGTACTCTGGAGTTGCTGCTTTGCCCCTTCTTTCTATTTCCTTTGCTCCTTCCCTCCTTCTCACTGTGGCCAGCTGGCCAAGAGGCCTCCTTCCTTCTCTCATCTCCTGCCTGGCTTCTTTGCTTGCTCCCCCACATTGTTTATTTGTTGTAAGCAAATTGACAGAGTTGAGTAGATAAATTGTTCAGTTCTTTCTAACATACTTTTAAAATGGGATACCTGGGTTCTCTTACAAGTCTCCTTTGTTTTTGATGAATCAGTTTGCTGCTGACAAAACTGACTCCGCCCCCTCACTTGAGGAAAGGTGCTTGGAGAAATGTGGCCTGGCATTTTTGTCCCTTAGCAGATGGGCACTCTTTTGTCTTTGCCACTCATGCTTATTGAGAGAAGAGAGTTTGTTTTGTTTGGGATGGCTGATTGACATTTAACTTCAATTTACTTCCTATTCATTTATTTTGATTGGGTTATTGATTAATCATTGAAGTGTAGGGTCAGAAATTATCTTGCAAGGCACATATTTTCTGGCTTGACCTATCCCTTAATCCCCATAGGTATCAATAATCCTTCTGGGGAGCTTTCTCAGCAAGCACCTGACCCAAGGCTGTGAGAGAAATGAGAGAAACCTCCTTTTGCCGAGAGGAAAGACTTCAAAGCAGGGGTGAAATTCAGCAGGTTCTGACAGGTTCTGGAGAACCGGTAGCGGAAATTTTGAGTAGTTCGGAGAACCGGAAAATACCACCTCTGGCTGGCCCCCGAGTGGGGAGGGAATGGAGATTTTGCAATATCCTTCCCCTGCCACGCCCACCGAGCCACGCCCACCTAACCGGCAGGGAAAAATTTTGAATTTCACCCCTGCTTCAAAGCATGATGGCATCGTCCCCAAGTTGAAAGATCTTTTAGCAAGAGCATCAGGTACCTGCAAGTACAAATAACAGGTAAGTCACATCTAGGGTCTGGAACTAGCTCTTTCTAGCCGCTGAATCAAAAGTGCAAATCTAATAATTTCATACAGGTGAGTTAAGAAATCTGCTGTAAAGAGAGGCACCAATTAACTTAAAAGACTGGGCAATGTTTGTGTAACTGACTGAACTGAACTATAGGTAGTCCTCAACTTATGACCACAATTCAGCCAAAAAAATTATGTTGCTAAGTGAAACAGTTAAGTGAATTTTGCCCCATTTTACAACCTTTCTTGCTACAGTTGTTAAGTGAATCACTGCAGTTGTTAAGTTAGTAACACGGCTGTTAAGTGAATCTGGCTTTCCCATTGACTTTGCTTGTCAGGAAGTTGCAGAAGTGATCACATGTGCACTGCGACTGTCATAAATATGAGTTAATTGTCAAGCATCTAAGTTTTGATCACGTGACCATAGGGATGCTACAGAAGTGTGAAAAATACCGTGTTTCCCTGAAAATAAGACCCTGTCTTATATTTTTTTGAACCCTGAAATAAGCGCTTGGCCTTATTGCCATGCACTCAAAAGCCCGATTGGGCTTATTATCAGGGGATGTCTTATTTTGGGGGAAACAGGGTAGTCATGTCATTGTTTTCAGTGCCGTTGTAACTTTGAATGGTCACTAAATGAACTGTTGTAAGTTGAAGGCTACCTGTACATAATCATCTACCACATTTTAACCCAAGTAAATCATGGGTTCGTTTACGATTTAGTGTGTCTTGCAAATCTAGAACCTTGTGTTAACTAAACAAACCATGGGCAAGTTAACTATAGATTAGCATCTCATGAACACAGAGAACCAGAAATGGAAACTTTTGAAACCAGAGCGTGTTTTGACTGGGGGAGGGAGGGGAGAACCCAATCCAGTTTGAGAACGAGAGTGCCTGTTGCTATGGAAGTAGTCCTTCCAAAGTGTTCTAGCAATAGCAATAGCACTTAGACTTATATACCGCTTCATAGTGCTTTACAGCCCTCTCTAAGCGGTTTACAGAGTTAGCATATTGCCCCCAACAATCTGGGTCCTCATTTTACCCACCTCAGAAGGATGGAAGGCTGAGTCAACCTTGAGCCGGTGAGATTTGAACCGCCGAACTGCAGCTAGCAGTCAGCTGAAGTAGCCTGCAGTGCTGCACTCTAACCACTGCGCCACCTCGGCTCTTAATCTTGAATCAAAAGTGCAAATCTAATAATTTCATACAGGTGAGTTAAGAAATCTGCTGTAAAGAGAGGCACCAATTAACTTAAAAGACTGGGCAATGTTTGTGTAACTGACTGAACTGAACTATAGGTAGTCCTCGACTTATGACCACAATTCAGCCAAAAAAATTCTGTTGCTAAGTGAATTTTGCCCCATTTTACGACCTTTCTTGCCACAGTTGTTAAGTGAATCACTGCAGTTGTTAAGTTAGTAACACGGCTGTTAAGTGAATCTGGCTTTCCCATTGACTTTGCTTGTCAGAAAGTTGCAGAAGTGATCACATGTTCACTGCGACTGTCATAAATATGAGTTAGTTGTCAAGCATCTGAATTTGCTGCCAGGATACTGGCAGCCTCCTTCTGCACTTCCACCTTAAGCTATTCAGCAGTCACTTGAAAGGCTCTGAGGCCTTTTCAGGACAGTTAGCCAAGGTCACTCTCTGAGGATCAAGGCAAGATTCTTTCTGACGTTCCTCCTCAATGCAATGGTCCCAGGAAGTCCAGCTTTTCAGAATGAGCCGAGGTGGCGCAGTGGTTAGAGTGCAGCACTGCAGGCTACTTCAGCTGACTGCTAGCTGCAGTTCGGCGGTTCAAATCTCACCGGCTCAAGGTTGACTCAGCCTTCCATCCTTCTGCGGTGGGTAAAATGAGGACCCAGATTGTTGGGGGCAATATGCTGACTCTGTGAACCGCTTAGAGAGGGCTGTAAAGCACTATGAAGCGGTATATAAGTCTAAGTGCTATTGCTATTGCTAACTTGTCAGCTTATCAATTTATCAGCTTATCCAATTTATCCGCTGGACTAGTTAGGCAATCTCCCATTCCAACTCCTCCCTCTTATTTAAGTCTTACGCTATGTTCACACAATGTTCCAAAGCATGTTTTTTAAACCAGGATTCGGGGATTTAGCCACAACTGGTTGACAGGAGATACAGGCAGTCTTCGACTTACAACAGTTCATTTAATGACCGTTCAAAGTTACAATGGCACTGAAAAAAATGACCTATGACCGTTTTTCACATTTATGACCGTTGCAGCATCCCTGTGGTCATGTGTTCAAAATTCAGACACTTAGCAACTGACTCATAATTATGACGGCTGCAGTGTCCCGGAGTCATGTGATTCTCTTTGACCTTCTGACAAGCAAAGTCAATGGGGAATCCAGATTCACTTAACAACCATATTACTAACTTAACAAATGCAGTGATTCACTTAACTGTGGCAAAAAAGTTGTAAAATGGGGCAAACTCACTTAATGTTTCACTTAGCAACATAAATTTTGGGCTCAATTATGGTTGTAACTCAAGGACTACCTATACTAGGTCATAAACAACCTTAATTGTGTCAACCCAACCCTGACTTGCCTGCAGAATCCTCACTGGTTGGATTCATACCAACACATATTTAGCCTAGCTATGTGTCCAATGCAGTCTGCTACTGAGCCTTGGGAAGCCAGAAATTCGGTTAATTTAATAAACCCTGTTTGAGTATGGGATGTTGGTGTGGCTTGCACAATCGTCATGTCTGATGCCTGGAGCAAATCAGATTAGGACTGCAATCTTGGGCATGTACCATGGAATTAAGAGGGGTTTTCCTGTGAAAATGGGCTTTTTAAAACTAAAAGTTTAATTCAACCTCCGGCAAACTATGCTGCAATTCCTATCATCCTTAGCCTCTTGTCTTCCAGCTGTGTTTATGCCAGCCTTTGGGTACTCATTTGGCCAGGGCGACTTTTGGTTTTGTATTACTGCATTAAACCGAAACTCCTAGATATATCAGGAAGGTCTAAATGTTCCTATCCTAGGAGATGCCATCTGACAATACCCGTGAAATGTATTTTTCAAGGCTGGTGCTGGCTGAGGTGTTGATTTTGGATTTACATAGGGGTACCAAGGTGCAACCCTACCTTTGCACTCCGAATGAAACGAGTGCCCTTTTCTGAATTCGTTTTCCCTCTCGCCTGGCATCGAAGGAAAGCGCTGAGCAAATATTATTGCAAGGCACGGGTTGTGCAGCCCAACCCATCCATAATATGCTACAATTTCTCCGCGGGCATCACAGTTTCCTCACTCTGGGGAATGTTGACTCACCCCGGACAGTTCATTACTCGGCAAGGGTTGGAGCAAGCCGGTGACGCAACCTGGATCGTCCTGCCCAGGGACGCCTCGCAGGCTGGTCTCTTTGCAACCCGAGAGCGCACTGCCAGCTAGGCAGCGAATCGGGCTTTGGAGGCAGGGGGAGGGGAAGGACGGCAGGGGCTGTGAAGCCGGATTCCAAGCAGTCGGCCCCTCTTCCCTTGATCCAGGGGAGCTAAACTTCCAGGCGGCTGCAAAGGACCCCCTCCGAGCGATGCTGGGGCATAGCTGTATTTCTCTTGGGAACAGAAAGCGCAGAGCAGTTACTTCAAAGCAAAAAAGGCAGCCCGGTTACTGACTTGCAGCTGAGGGTTTGGGGGAGGTGGTGGTGCCGACAGATCCCTCAGGGACAAGTTCTTTGCAGCCTTAGATCCTGAATGAAATTCATTTAACTCCCACTATGCTCAGTAGACACCTACGCAGGACCCTAACCTTTTACCATCAGGGAATGCAAGCGTTGCAAAATATGAAGAGGTTGTGACCTAAAAGGTTTATAAGTATTGCAAATAAATGGTCTCGCAAAATCCCACCCAGTCATTAATATAATTTAGGCCACCAAAGAGATGTTTGCAAAAAAAAAAAAAAGCCCCATATTTAACAGCTCGGTCATTGCTAGCGATTAAAAAGATCGCTGCTGCGGTTCTCTAAAACGGAAAGGGGGAAATTTTTTACACCAAATCATCTCTCTCCCGCCCCTTTACACACACAAACCCGATACGTTTGTAAGCAGAAAACTCGGCCAGGAACGCGCAATCATCTTCCGCATGTGCTTTGCTGGCTGCCTGTTTGCTTTGGGGAAAACTGCCATGAAGGAGAGGGGGGAGGGAGAAACCCAGCGTTTAATTTTCCAAACATAGCCTCCAGTCTGCATGTCAGAGAGAGGGGGGTTATGTTTGTGTGTGAGTGTGAGAGGGGGAGAGAGAGAGAGAGAGAGAGAGAGAGAGAGAGAGAGAGAATCTCCTTGGTTTCCAAGAAGCAGCTCGCCTTGCTTCAGCTGTTGTACACATGGAGGGGGGGGGGAAGGAGGAAATGGGCAGAGTGCCGAGCCTGCGCAGTAGCCGTGGAACAAGTGGGCTCTCCCCTCCTTCCACCCAGAGGAAGGAGGGGAGGAGGGGGGAGAAGAAGCTGGTGAGTCGGTCACTCAGTCAGTGCGAGAAAGGGGAACAAGCAAAAGCAGGGGAGGAAAACGGGGAGGGAGAGCGCGCGCGAGCAAGCGCCCCGCCGTGACGTGAGCGCTCCACCCAGGTGGCATCTGAACTGAGTAGCGAGGAGCGGATGGAGCGCCGTGCGAGGAGGGGCAGAGCGGCGCTTGGAAGACTCGGCAGCAGCCGTCCAGAGTGACTCTCGGGCTTTCCCCACGTCCCATGCCGAGGGGCTCTCGAGGATGTGAGTCGACCCGGCGGCCCTGCTGCTTGTCATGATGCCGCCACCGCCGCCAACCTGAGGCGCACCCACTTCCCGGAGCGGTCTGAGCGCCCGCGCCCTGTTGTGTGGGGTGTCCCCTCACCCCGTCTCCTTCTACCCATCTCTCCACACCGTTCGGAAAGTGGTCCGCTTGGGTCAAGCAGCAGGTAGCAGACTCCTCTCAGCCCGCCGCCTTCCTCCTCCTCCTCCGTGCCTTTTCCCTCACCACCTCTCCCTCCCGCATCCTACACCGCGAGAGGAGGAGGAGGAGGAGGAGGAGGAGGAGGAGAGGCGAAGGGAGGGGGAAGAACAGCCGCTGCTTACAGGCGCCGTCGGAAGAAGTGCCGGGAAGTGGCTGAAGAAACGGCCGGGGGACTCAGCCCCCGGCCCTCGCTCGAGGACCCTTGGAAGAGCTTCCCGCCTGGCCAGGTAAAAGGCAAGCAAGGAAGAAGGAAGCCTGGAAGATTCCCCTCAGGGTGGCAGGAGGAGGCAGCGAGCGAGGTCAGAGAAGAGCCCCTTCGCCGGGCAGCCATGTCGGCGGCGCAGGTGTCGTCCTCGCGGCGGCAGTCCTGCTACCTGTGCGACCTGCCTCGCATGCCCTGGGCCATGATTTGGGATTTCAGCGAGCCCGTCTGCCGAGGCTGCGTCAACTACGAGGGAGCCGACCGCATCGAGTTTGTCATCGAGACCGCTCGGCAGCTCAAGCGGGCTCACGGCTGCTTCCAGGACGGGCGCTCGCCAGGACCGCCGCCTCCGGTGGGCGTCAAAGCCGTCGCGCTGTCGGCCAAAGAAGCGGCGGCGGCGGTAGCGGCGGCGGCTGCCGTTCAGGGGCTTAACCATGTGGACGCCTCCTCCTCGAAAGCACCCTCGGGCCTAGAGCGCTACGGGCTTAGCGAGCAACGAGGCCGCTTTGAGTACCCGCCGCCGCCACCTCCAGGCAGCCTGAGTGGAAGCCATGCGGGCCGCCTCCCCAACGGCCTGGGCGGACCCAATGGTTTCCCCAAAGCCCCGGATGACGGGCCGCCGGAGCTGAATCGTCAGAGCCCGAACTCTTCTTCCTCCTCATCCTCCAGGCGAGGAGCTCACGGTGGGCTGGTGAGTGGTCTCCCTTCTGGCAGCAGCGGGGCCCAGCTCAACGTGCCACCCAACCTCTTGCCCCAGACGCTGCTCAATGGGCCGGCCACTTCTGGGGCACTGCCCCCTCCACGAGGCCCCCCGGCTTCATCCTCCTCTTCCTCGTCGTCTTCGTCCTCCTCAACCTCTTCCTCAGGGGACCCGTGTGGGAAGAGGCCGGGCTCTGTGTCAAGCAGCGGGGATCAAGAACGGGAGCTAAAGGAGAAGCAGCGCAATGCCGAGGCACTGGCAGAGCTGAGCGAGAGCCTCCGCAACCGTGCCGAGGAGTGGGCCAGCAAGCCAAAGCTGGTACGTGAAACACTGCTGACCTTGGCTGGTTGCACACCCTATGAAGTGCGATTCAAGAAGGACCATGCACTGCTGGGCCGCATCTTCGCCTTTGATGCTGTCTCTAAGCCTGGACTGGACTATGAGCTAAAGCTGTTCATCGAATATCCTAGTGGCTCTGGCACAGTGTTTTCCAGTGCCTCAGGTGTGGCCAAGCAAATGTACCAAGACTGCATGAAAGACTTTGGCCGTGGCCTCTCCTCAGGCTTCAAGTACCTCGAATATGAGAAGAAGCATGGCTCAGGGGATTGGCGTCTCCTGGGTGACCTCCTGCCTGAGTCAGTGCGCTTCTTCAAAGAGATGGTGGGTGCTGATATGCTACCCCAGCCCTACCTTGATGCTTCCTGCCCGATGCTGCCCACTACTCTTATCACATTACCCCGGGTCCCTACCTCCTCCTCTAGTGTGGGGTCAGGTGGGCCAGCCTCTAGCCGTGGGCCTGGTGGGGGAAGTAGCAGTGCAGGCAGCAGTGGTGGCATGCGCAAGAGGAAGGCCTCTCCAGAGCCATCGGACTCTGCATCGGAGGGTAGCCTCAAGTTGAGCGATGAGCAGCAGCGACAGCAGTGGATGGCTAGCCAGAGTGAGGCACTCAAGCTTACCATGACTGCAGGTGGCTTTGGTGGAGTGCCACCACCTCCACCACCCTTGGGACCTCATTCCAACCGGACCACCCCACCTGAATCAGCCCCACAGAATGGACAGTCGCCCATGGCTGCACTCATGTCAGTGGCTGATACCCTGGGCAATGCCCATTCACCCAAGGATGGCAGTTCTGTGCACTCGACCACCTCAACCCGGAGAAACAGCAGCAGCCCAGTGTCCCCTGCCTCTGTGCCAGGCCAACGTCGCCTGGCTTCCCGCAATGGGGATCTGAACTTGCAAGTAGCCCCTCCACCCCCCAACACCCACCCTGGCATGGACCAAGTGCACCCCCAAAACATTCCAGACTCGCCCATGGCCAATAGCGGACCCCTGTGCTGCACCATTTGCCACGAACGCTTGGAAGACACACACTTTGTGCAATGCCCTTCGGTGCCCAGTCACAAGTTCTGCTTCCCTTGTTCTCGGGAGAGTATCAAGGCTCAGGGGGCAACTGGTGAAGTCTATTGCCCCAGTGGAGAGAAATGCCCTTTAGTAGGTTCCAACGTACCTTGGGCATTTATGCAGGGGGAAATTGCGACCATTTTAGCTGGGGATGTGAAAGTGAAAAAGGAGAGAGACCCTTGAAATCAAAACAGCAAATCCAATGCTGTTCAGCCATCTGAAGATGTAGAATTGTGAATATTCAAATGGGACAATACTACAAAAAGTTTAGTCTTATGTATAGATCTTATTTTCGTCGTATGTTTCTATATTTTGAAACAAAGGTATGTACCCTTCTTCATTTGAAGGATAGAGCTGTTCTTTTTTGTTTTGTTTTGTTAAAACAGAAGATAATATTGTTTGGTCACCATATAATATCTGTTTCTCATTTCCTTGACAGTGTGTTGGCTAGGTACATGGTTAAATAACCTTTAGCAATTACCTGCTGCTGGTGTGTATTTTTGTAAATGTATGCACTTCTCTAAAAGAAAAAGAAAATATCCCTTTTCGTTTGCCAGGGCCAGTGTCATGCCTAAAAAAATGCTACAAAAATGGTGACAGCTTATGTTTTACAGCCCCAGAATGTTAGTATTTCACTTTTTCTTTTCTTTCCTGTTTTTATTTCTTTTTATTCTTTTGCAACATGGTAGGGTAATATAGGAGAGACTTTTTTGTTGCAACTTTGTAAAAAGTTTCATTTTTTTTCTATTGATCTGAGAAATTTGAATCATGTTTTTGTTTTGTTAATTGTTTTTGTTTTGGCTTTATTGATGCACGGAAGCTTTTTAACACTAGAGCAAAATTGCTGTAAATGGAAAACATGCTCTGTTTGTCCTTTATACATTTCTGTAGTTAACAGAACACTGTAATGTGCCTTGGAGCTTAGTAAATTGTAATAAATTCAATTGATATTAATAGTTCTTGAGTAAGGTTTTTTTTTTTTTTTTTTTTTTTTTGCCCAGTGCATAAATAACAGAAAGGACAAAATGTGCTGACCTTTTTGAATACCCTTAATTCTGCCACAGGTCTTTAACTTATTCTGTGCCATTTGTACACACACCACAAGAGAGAATGATACTATTGAGCTTATCTAGACACTGGCACTGTGCCTACTTACATTTCACCTTTTAATATTACAGGACAGCTGCTGACTAAGCATTTTCTTGTTCTCTGTCTCGCTCTCCCTGTCATTTCCCCTTTTAATTCTACAGCTATAAGGATTTTGTTATATAGAGGCTTTTTTAAAAAGAGAGATACACAGGGAGATAACATCCTCCCTGGGTTTATTCAGAAACAGTATGGAGTAGGATTTATCTTCATTTGCTGTTTAAGTCTGCAGTCATGTATGCTTCTCTGGAGTAAGCCCCATGACACAAGTTAGAGATTACTTCTGAAGAAACAGGCACTAAATTGGATTGCAATTTGTTAAGGTCTTTTTCATACAAAAACATGTAACTGAAGACTATGAATATTTGTTTGACACTAAATCTATGTTCGGTTCTACATCTATGTCCTAGTGAACATATTTAAGATTACATTGTGTAAGGGAGCATCCAATGACTTTTGCAATTAATAACAACCAAATCTTATTTGGGGAGGGACATTAGAGAGGATCCGATTAAAGCAGCATATGTTTTAATACACAACTTTTCATCTTAAAAAGATTGATTTCCTTACACATGCAGGTATAGAATGTCAATGGTTACATCCTCCACCCCCTAAAATAGTTACTAATTGCAGAGCTATTAGACTGAACTGTATTCCTCCTGGCAGTGGTTGGATGCAATTGTTCTTTTTATTACATTTACAGAAGTGACAATTGCATTTTCATGAGATCTGGGTGTGGTAAAATGCCTGCTAGTTGATCAGATCAACAGGGAGAATCAACACATAGGCCCCTCTGGCTGGAAATGCAAACAAACAGCACATTGTTGATGTTTCAATGCTTTTGTAGTATGAATGAAGAGGTGGCCCCAGTCCATTGTACTACAGGTTACCAGCAGCCAGTAGCATTTACACATTTGGCCCATTGAAAAACAGATGGGGAGGAGGCATTTTAAAATAGCCCTCTTGGCCTTTGGGCTTGTATTTGGTGTGAGTACTACAGTTTCTATTCAGGATGGGAGTATAAATAAAGTTACGTATTTTAGGGTTGTGCTATGCATCTGGATTTCAATAGCTGAGTATATTCACTATTTTGAGATTTGCTTGTCAGTACCATAATACAGACTGCAGTTTGGAATGAATACATGTACAATACACATTTTTTGTTTTTAAAATAAAGTTCTTTAAGATGGCATCAGTCCATACTGATTCTATTTTATTGGAATTTACAGAATAAGAGTGTAGCCCAAGAAGCAATACAATACTGTAATGCCATCCTGAATTTGCCTCTTAGAAATAAGCCCCCATTGATGTTATTTCTCAGCAAATGTGCATCAGACTTTAAGCTTTATGCTTGTATTGTGAAGGTAGATAATGGATCAGACAATTTTCAAAATCCCTTTCAATTCTTACTGTTCATTACTTTATGGATATATCACAAGAAATAGTTTTGATGGAAATATATAATTAAATGCATTTAGAAAATGCTCTACAAAGATCCTTAACTTGCAGATTTCCCTATTTAAAACTATTTTTCAAAATAATCTGGTTTATCCCTCCATCATCTTGCTTCTGTTGACAAGGAAGAGACAGCATATGTGAGAAAGAAGATTGCAATGCATTGTATCACTGTCACAAATTAAAATTAAAATTAACTATAACTAGACAGCATTTGTTGTATGAAGGTTTTCTGTAACCATGTGACTTTCCATTTCCTCTGATCCATTAAGGAGCTAGTCACAATGAATGAACCTCTTAAATGATTCCTGAAGCTTTTTAAACATTACATACAGATGACAGCATCAATATGACCTATTCCCTGCTCTACTCTTTCTATGAAATTTTGTTATTTGCTCTGTAGTGTTTTCTTCCCATTTTGGAAGTTTTTTTTTTAAAAGACCAAAATTATTTTTAACATTTTATCTCTTGCTACAAGCTAAAGTGCTTTAGGATTTTTAACATACATGTACACTAGGAAAACATTTTAAAAAGTGGCAGAAATTCCTGAGCTAGGGAGTTCCTGAAAAACCCAACTCTGCAGTAAAGAGGGAAGGGCTAATCCCCCCCCTTCTGCAGGTGGTGGTGGTTCAGGAGGTGTGGCCTTAGTGATTCTCCCTAAAGCAAAAAGTAAAACAAAGCAACCCCTTGAGTGAAACATGTTTAGCTGCAGATGAAGTTCTATAAACACTAGCTTGCCCCACAATTTCTAAAATGTGTCTTAATCATAACCCAGAAATTCTTTACTCTTAAGGTTTCTTCTTCTGCCTTTTGTTTTAAAGGGAAAAATTGTTTCCATTTTAAGTTGGTGACTAAATTGCATGGAAATAGCAATTAGCAAGAGTCCTGACTGGCTACCTTTCTGTCCTGCCCCCTCCCTTGGTTCACAAGATAAGATGTTTATATTAGGCCTCTGTGAACTTTTTCTCTATGCCAAAGTGACACATCCTGTTGCTTTGAATTAGAAGACTGGCTTTGTCGCTATTATGCTGACTGTCAAAGTTTCAACAGCAACACAGCTTCCTCTTTGGCTCTGAGCCACAATTCTCCCATTGCAGCCTGAAACTTAAAGCTACATCTCTCCAATCAAATAAGCAGAGATTGCCTTTCATTATCTTGTTATCCAAGTCATCAAGGCTGGCTATAGGTTCATGGAAAAGCATTGCAATGTTGAAGGCAGTTTGGTCTAGTAGTGGATAAAGGTACCAGGCTAAAAACCAGGAGACTGTGAGTTCTAGTCCAATTTTAGGCATGAAAGCCTGCTGGGTGACTTTGGGCCAGTTGGGTCAGCCCAAAGCACTTCACAGGCTTGTTGTGAGGATTACTATGTTCACCCCCTTGAGTTATTTATTAAATTAATAAAGGCAGGATAAAAATGTAATAAAGCTCTGTGGGAGAAAGACAGGAATCCTCTAAATACTAAGTTGTATTAAGTTAAAAGAAGCTCCCTATCTTCCCTTCCTCCCTCGCCAAGAATTGTTACAAGCCTAGCGGGAGGGGAGGGGAGGGACACAGCTGATTTGCTTTTGTTGAAGGTCTGCTTTTCAGGAAGGCTTTGGATAAATATCCATCACGGGAAGTTTGACTTCTAGATTGGACGTCCTTCACAACGCACGAGGTCGGTTCGTATCTGTTTGTAACAAAGTCCAAAAAGAATTCCAAGCCAAAGTCGTCCGTCCCCCCCATCCCGCACATCCAATAAAAAGAGGGAGGGAGAGATTACGTGTTTGTAACTAGATGGGTCAAGACCAATCTTACCGATTGCACGGGCTGCCCTCCTCTCAGTGCGCGACGCAAGGATATTGGGGTGCAGATTCACCTTCTACATCTGCAACCCCCCCCCCCCCTTGGCTCTCAATAGAATAGTCACAAAAAGAAAAAAAACAAAAAGACAAAAAACGACAAAAAAAAAAAAAAAAAAAAAAAAAAAAAAAAAGTAGGCGGAAAGCAAATCGAAACAGCTACTAGAGTCCCCGAGGGCACATTTTCAGAAAGGATAAAATTGTATTTCATAGAAGGGGTAGAACTGTGATTGATGGTTGTACTCTTGCACAACTCGGGGCTTTCCAGAGCTCTCGGCGGCTGTAGTTGTGCGAGCCAAACTAAAATGCGCATGTCTCCGATTGAGGCGTTGCCAAATGGGCGATGCAGCAGCCGTGCCGCTCATTTGCATGCCCATTGCGACCTTTTGGAGGAAGCTGGCGCCGTATCAAAAAAGCCTCCCCTTTATCCAAATTGCGCATTCCTTCCTCCCGCAGTAGCTACACCTAGTTTCCCCAAACACGCTCGCTCTTTTCCTCCATTTTGGAAGAGACCGATTGCCGGGGGGGGGGATATGCCCTTTATAAAAACGAAATTCAATCTGGATGGGATTTCTGTCTTCCGCCTCCCCTCCCTAGCAAGAGCGGTGAGGTCGAGCCCCAGCTGGTCGCGATCCCCTCCCAGACCCGCTAAAACGCCTGGAGCTGGTTAAGGTCGCTTTGTTTTGAAGCTCCAAAAGGAACGGGAGTCTCCTTTGCTCCGACGTTGCTTTGACAAACGAAGCAGGAGGATAAGGAGGCGGGCGGGGAAAAAGAAGAGGGAGGCAAATCCCAGCCCGCTTAGTTCTGATTTGGGCTGCTTTTGCAACAACCGAGCTTGCGAGGGGTGGCCTAGGATACCACGGCCTCCGGACGCCTGGAATTAACGCCGCTAGACGGGGCCCCTGGACTAGACAGGCACGTGACCCCCGGCCTCCAGCCACCCACGGGAGGGTTCGGAATGGGGACACGCAGAGCGTCTGCGCGGCTGGTTGGAGCCCAGCGGAATTCCACGCTGTCACCCTGTACCCGCAAGGCTTCTGTTGGTGGGAGGGGAAAGGCCGATGGCGCACAGCCACCCTATTGTGCCAGGCTAGGCTTGGTTTGCAAAAAAGGAGGGGGCAGAATAGTAGCCGCGTCGGGATTAATTTTGGATCCGTTTCTGCCTTTCCCGTAGTTAGTGCCCTACAGTTAGGCTCAGCTGCAGATGGAGGCGGGGTAGGTGACAGTTGTATCCAATATATCGGAAAGGGAATTTTTGTTTTCTCCCGTGGTTGGGGGGGGGGGGGGGAAGGGTTTGGAAAAATAAAGACCCTGGCCGCCTTTNNCCGCCGGGGTGGGGGGGGGGGGGAGAGAAGGTTTGGAAAATTAACAGCCTGGCCCTGCCTTTGCAAGGGAGCAAAAAACAACAACAAAAAACCTGTAGTGGTGGATGCAGATGCGGTTTGTGAGAGGGCCCTTGATCTGGGTAAGTTCTCTGTGCTGCAGAGCATGAGCCCTTAATTCCTGGCCTACTGACTTGCATCAGGGCAAAGCAGGGCTGAAGAAGCCGCATATTTGACAAAAGACCACCCAGTTGAGGCTGGAACATTCTGAGGCGGCTCAGTTCTTTTGGCTGACTTGACCAACCTTTCATGCTTAGCCAGGCAGGAGGAGAGACGGTGATATTTGTGTATTCATGAAGCCTTTTTCCTGTGGGCCCTACTAGATCCGAGCTGCAAAATCAGTATGATCCAAGTTTACGTTTGTGCATTGTTACCATCTAGTGGTTGTATGGATTTTTGCAGCTATGATCTACTTAAGACTCCAAACAGACAACCTGCCTTTTCCCCAAATATACCTGGGTTCATTTGGTCTGGATTTCGATGGTGTGCAAAACTTTGTGGCTTGTACTAGTATTAGTCAACCGTTGAGGCCTCCTACTGAAGTCACTTGTAACAGAGACCAGCGACCGGCATCATTCTCAAGAGGAAGGCAGCACAGCTCAGAACTTAGTTCTCTTGAATGATCATATGACAAATCTCCCCACCAAAAATGCAGAACGAAACTGGTTAAGCCTCACAATCTTATGCATGTTTACTCAGGAATAAGTCCCATCGTATTGGGTGGAAATCACTTCTAGGTAAGCATGGAATTATAGTTTTGTAGCACAGTCTCTGAAAAAAAAATGAACATAAACACATTCTTAAGTGTGTGTGTGTGTATGTATGTACATACATATGGGGGGGCTTTCCCTGGATTCAACCTCATCTAAAGTAATGATTTGTGAAATCATAGTTTGTTGAATAATTCACAATTGGTTGGACTCACAGTGCTAAGTATACATTAGAATCTGAAAACCATAGTAGCTGGGTTATACAACATGCTAAGTCAAATCTAAACATTTCATAACAGCTTAGGGTAATATGCCTATAGAACACACCAATGGCTTATGTAGCCCCATTTCCTGGGTTTGCATGATACCCTAAACCAAAAGATAATTACCCCAACTGGAATCATGCATTGTGTTAGATTCAACTGTGACTGTGGTTCATTGTGTAGTGCCTTCCCATTTTTAAAATAAGCCTATTATTTAAGAGACATGAAAATCTTAAGTTATGAAAACCATGCTTATTTGAAGTCATAGCTCACTTTATAAAGTACTTCATAATATATGTGTTTCTGGAATTATTTCTAGCATTTGTGGCCATTTTCTTTACAGGCTCACAGTCTTGTAACCACCATACCAAAAAGAGGGAGAACAAAAGTAAAGATGTGTAGGGCAAAGCTAGATTGTCTTTGTTGTACAGTACTCATCTTCCTGGCAGGCATTCTGCCCTTCCTTGGGTGGTGGGGGGGAGGTTTAAAAAAAATTAAGGTGGTCGTATTCACATGACTGAAACCCTGCCTTCTTGTTCCAGTTGACCAAAGGATGGTGACTACTATCTTGAACGTTTTACCCAGCCTTCCATTTAGTTCTATAGTCTCAAGTAAGGGCTGCCAAGTGCTTTGTCTGGCAAGACACCAGTCCTTTAACATCCCACTGTTAGATGAACAGACCAGTGGAATCATTGTTTCCTTATTTGCATGGACATTGGCCAAAACAGGTGAGGAACCATCACACTGCATAGGCAAGGGCTTTCTAAGGCTGCCTTTAACTGAATGTAGCTGTATTGCTTCCATCTGAGAAGAAAACTCTGCCAGTAGACGTTGGAATTTTGAGGCATAATCTTCTCACAGCTATTTCTGAACTCTGATCATGACCAATACAGGATTAGGATATGCCTCTTTATGACTCCCATTCCCAGAGCTGGATAAATTTTACATTTAGTTAAAGACTTTGTTGAAATTTATGAAATCTGGTTTTAAGAAAATATATTTTAGATTGCAGTCTGGCTTACTATTCAGGTTAGGAAAGTATATGTAACTGAGGTTAGGGTACACAATTCAGAAACCCATAGATTAGGAGTTTTTCAACAGCCCCTGGATTGAATCTATGTTTTGCTACTGATCTTTTTAGCTTCAGATGTTCTTTTTCATTTTAAGGTTCTCTTATTTTTTTAAAAAGCTACGGTAGGTAAATATTTTGCGATCTTTGAAACAAAAGAATTGTAAATGTATGGAAATAAACATGTGCCTTTTCAAATATTTCAGACAGGAAAAAGTCAAAATATTTGATTCCAGATTTTCTGTGATGCGATTCCGGTAATGTGCTGCCTGCAAAGTATGTGAAGAACACAGCTGGGAAGACCTTACTCTGCATTTCAAGAATTCAGTGACTCATTTTGGCTCTTCTGGAGCTGGCTATGTTGACACAATATGACACACCTTTTTAAATTGAGGGTAGCATTTTATAATTGGAGCCCAGTGGATAGGCAACCTAGTAAGATAAATTAGATGTTATATTCTTGCAGCTTAATTGGTAAGATTATCTGTGTTGAGCTGAAGTGTGAAAAAGGGTTTCTTTAGGTGAAATCTAAAACCTAGAAAAGGATGTTAGTTCCATTGTTATTTCCACCCCACCCCCCTTTTTGTGGACTTTGGAAGAGCCAAACATCTATTAACATGAAGCCACCAGTTTTTATACTTGCATTTTTTATGTAAAAAAAGAACTTATGTTTTACAGGTTAGGGCTTGAAAATACCTCATAGTAAAAGCTCTGTCATTTTTGAAAATCTCTTCTGTCTGTCTACTCCATTTTTTGAGAAAAGAGGTGCAATTCACTACATTGGACAAGTTCAAGGAGCAGGTGTGATACCTAAATGCCTTATAAGCTATACACCAATTCATTTTTGCATGTCTTACTATGTGCATCATAGCACAATTTCTGCATCTTTGAATTAAAGAAATATGCAATTAAGTGTTTTCTCAGGTCTAGGGCAAAGCTTGTTCATTATATGTACAGAATCCCTTTATTTCCATTCTGATTCTGAGAGGGCATTTGTTCTGTTTTGGCCAAATTTCTTAACCTTTCCGCTTTAGTCATGAAATGTGATATCTCCATTTTCATCCCATGATTGGGTGGCTTAATTATATATCTGTGAAATACCCTGAGTCATGAACCACTGAAAGCCCTAGGCTGCTTTTTAATGCTGTTTCCAAAACGAAATAAAGATGTGAAGAAAAATCTCTCCGACCTTGCATCAGAAGTAGGTGATCTAGATTTGAGGGTGATACACAGCATTGAGCCTGATTTTATTTGGGTATCAATCTAAATTCAGAAAGCTGCTGCAAGAGATCCCTAATTAGAACCATCTTTCACAACATGCTACACGGAGAGAAGGGGAAAAAAAGAGGACTTCGAAAGAGTGGCAACTCTACCAGCTGTCTATTTTGACCAGATCTGTTGATGTAGGCCCTGGTACCATCAATATCCTTGCAGAGATACCGGTAGCAATATCTAAGTTTGGCTTACCTTAAACCAGGGATCCCCAAACTTGGCAACTTTAAGATTTGTGGACTTCAACTTCGCTGGCTGGAGAATTCTGGGAGTTGAAGTCCACAAGTCTTAAAGTTGCCAAGTTTGAAGACCTCTGCTTTAAACAGTAGGCAGGATCAGATGTGAGTAGTTCTGGATTGTGGGAGATCATCAAGGGAGCCTGAGGTGGTTGGTGTAACTGGGAAGCTGAAAAAACATTGGAAGAAGGCAATGGCTATCCCAGTTCCATATTGTGGCCAAGAAAACAATTTCAAATCCTTGCATTAAGTCGATGAGAATCCTGCTTGACTTCAGGGGAGTCAAGCCTTTGTGTCCAGCCTTTGTGGATGATGCCTAAGGGAATGTGCCATCTACATCAGTGGTTCTCAACCTTTCTAATGCCCACCGTCACTGCAGGGGTGAAATGCTCCCGGTTCGGCCGTGCCTGCGGGTCGCCGGACAGCTGATAGTGTCGGAAGCGGGAGACTTCGCCCGGACACCGCCATTTGGGGTCTTTTACCCTCTGCGCATGCGCAAAGCATTCTGCGCATGCGCAGAGGGTAGAAGAACCCAAATGGCGGCGTCCTGGCTACCAGCTGACGGCGACCCGCAGGCACGGCCGAACCGGGACCTTTTTACCCCTGCAGTGACGGTGGCACCAAGATGGCGGGCTAACGCACGCGGCGACCCCTGTGAAATGGTCGTTCAACCCCCAAAGGGGTCGCGACCCACAGGTTGAGAACCGCTGATCTACATAGAATAGCTGGGTCATGCTTGTTTTATGGCAGTGATGGTTAATTTCCGTTAAGATCTGAAGTTTAGGGGAACAGATCCTGTGTGCCCATATTAATCAGCTTCGGTAATGATAGCTCCCTGTTGAAAAAAGGTGCATAGGCAATGGATTTGGATCTCCCTCTATTTTTCGCCCAGTTATATTCTGAAAGCTCAAAGAAAAAAAAATACAGGTAGTCCTTGACTTACAACAGTTCATTTAATGACCGTTCAAAGTTACAATGGCACTGAAAAAAGTGACTTATGACCATTTTTCACATTTATGACTCTTGTAGCATCCCCATGCTCACGGGTTTTACATTCAGATGCTTGACAACTGACTCACATTTATGCCAGTGTCCTGGAGTCATGTGATTCCCCTTTTGTGACCTGACAAGCAGAGTCAATGAGGAAATCAGATTCACTTAACAACCATGTTACTAATATAACAAGTGCAGTGATTCACTTAACAAATGTGGCGAGAAAAGTCGTAAAATAGGGCAAAACGCAACAAAATTTTCACTTAACATAAATTTTGGGCTCAATTGTGGTCGTAACTTGAGGACTACCTGTAATGTGTATGAGAAGGCGTTGCATACTGTGACGTTTTAGTAATTGAAGTAAATCCTTACAGTCAGTATTCTTTACTTCTAGACCTGTATCAGGATCCAAATGTCAGATGTGTGTAGAAGACAAGGGGGACGCATTGCTGACCCAACTTCTCCACTCATCCAAGTTCCACATCTGGAACTGGGAACTCTGAAAGCAAACTATAGCTATGTGTGGCTGAATGAGTGTACTTGTAGCCCATGATAAAACTCAGCGTCCCGATTATCAAATGAAAAACTGGAAGGTCAGCAGGTAAAAGAGTCAATAATGGAACGGTTGAATGACACAGGGTTTTATGCAGATGTACCAAAAGGCAGGACCACTAGAAAGTTTATTAGATAAATTATATTAAATGTTCAAATTGGTTGATATTTTCTTCTGAAACTCTCCTCATTCATTTTCCATGTGGCCTTTGAACTAGGTACAGTAGCACTTTCTCTGAAAAAATACAATTAATAAAGCATGTAATTGGTTTTTGGAATCTGATATTTCATTCACCCTGTATATTTGACCAATTTAAAATATACCATATCCACCTCCGAAGGCTGAAGGAGATGACAACTCTTCCCCTGCTATAGGAGAAGGCCCCTCTGAGATACGTCCAAACCCAATTAATCCCCAACCTGGAAACCATTTCCCCACAGATAGCCCTATTTTGCTCATCAAAATCCACATTTGAAATCCACATTCCAATGAATTTGTAAAAAGGGGCAAGTTCATGAATGAGTGAACTTGTAATTGTGACACTCACATTTTTCAATGTGCAAGTTGGAGCTGGAACTTAGATCTGTTCATAATTTCCAAGGCTAGAAAAAATTGTTTTAAGGTCAGACCAAATTATAATATTAATTGGTTTTGACTTGTGTCACAATACTCATTATTTCCCTCTCATACACTTTTTATCAGGCATTTTCAGTATATGTTGGACCTCTGCATCATGTTACCATTATCTGTGTTACATCAAAATCACAGATGTGGGACGAGAGGAATATTTCAGAAAACACTAAAAAAAAACCAACACCACCAGATCTGTAGGCTCACGTTAGAAAGATTTGTAGTTCCTAGAAGTGTGGAATGTACTAAAAATAGCTGTGAATTTGAGAAAGTGGGGAGAATGGAAAAGAAAGCCCACATGTACAAACATGTCTACCGAGGCTGGGAGAAGAGAAGGAAAGGCATAGATGTACTGCATGTTTTGTCTGCATAGTGGCCTTCCCTGTAAGGTGAACTAGGAACGATGGGCAACATAGTCCAATCTATCTGAAAATAGTTGGTGGGAGAAATGTTATATATTGGAAGGAAGATCAAAGAAAGTTAGTTGCAATAGCACTAGCAATAGCAAAGACTTATATACCGCTTCATAGTGCTTTACAGCCCTCTCTAAGTGGTTTACAGAGTCATATTGCCCCCAACAATCTAGGTCCTCATTTTACTGACCTGGGAAGGATGGAAGACTGAGTCAACCTTGAGCCGGTGAGACTCGAACTGCCAATCTGCTGGCAGCCGGCAGTCAGCAGAAGTAGCCTGCAGTACTGCATTCTAACCACTGCGCCACCACAGCTCTTAGCTTTTCAGGCTAACATATTTTATTAAAAGACTAAGCTTTGGTGAAAGAAAAGAAGAAGCAAAATAAGAAGAGTGTTGACGCCTTTGAAATTTGGTATTAGAGAAAACTGCTGAATATACCATGAACAGAGAGTTTTTATTCAAGGCACAAATGACCAGACTGAAAATTATCCTACTTCGGACATATTATGCAAAGATCCATCTCTCTGGGAAAGGTGGAAGGAAAAAGAAGACAACCAGCAGCAAATTGGATGGATTCAGTTACATTGGCAATGAGTACATTCCTGGGAGGCTTGAAAAATCAGGTTAGGATACATCATCATGGAGAATCTATGATGTGGGGGATAGGAGTCAAAAACAACTAGATGGCACCTAATCAAACTTTTGTGAGCTGGAGTTTACTTCATCAGATGCAATGCAATGAAAATATGCTACCAGATTTTTGGTTCTTGGTATGGTAGATCATACCGTAGATTATAGATGAATACACATAGAAACATAGAAAGATGGTACTTCACATGGAGATGGTGGCTTTGCTATTAAAGCATTTTAAAACTTGAGAAAATCAGCCACTCCTGCAGTACAGTAGTTTCAGTCTCAGCAATTGGGACTGGAATTTCTGCTGCTAAGTCATGCGGTCACAAAGCATGTGACCGCATCGCTTAGCAACAGCATTTCCAGCACATCCCATGGGTTGTAAAGCAAGGATGTCACATGGTCATCATTTGCAACCTCCTGCCAGCTTCCCCACTGACTGCTTGTAGGAAGCTGGCAAGGAAAGTCACAAATGGTAACCACATGACTACAGGATGTAGCAATGGATGAAACTTCGAGGGCCCGTCTTAGTACCACTCATTCAATGCCCTCACAAATTCGAACAGTCACTAAACGAGGGGTTGTTAAGTGAGGACTATCCATAATAGATGGTGGCCTTATTTATTGATTTATATCCCGCCTATATTATTTTTATAAATAACTCAAGGCAGTGAACATACCTAATAATGCTTCCCCTTTTTATTTTTCCCACAACAATAACCCTGTGAGGTGGGTTCAGATGAGAGGGAGTAAGAAATTACATCGTAATGTGGTAGGGCTTAAGGTCTTGCCAAAGTGAACTTATTCAATTTCCAATATGTTCATTTAAAGTTGCAGATGTTTTTAGAAACAAGAGTTAGAGAAATGAATGAATTCTCTTTGGATTTCCCTGAATTAATAGATTAACATTTAAATGGATGAGAAACTGTAGCATAATCTACTCTTCAGGCATTACTTACCCACTACAGAGATCCAGGGATGCCTGTAGTGTTCTGAGAATGCAGGATCATCTATTCAGAAGAAGTCTTTTTCCTGGACTCATCCCACTTTGTGGAACATGGGAACTATGTTCCATAAAGTGGGATGGGTCCAGGAAAAAGACTCAGCAGCACCAGAATGTTTTCTAATGTGATGACTACTTAAATTATATTATTTAATTTAATTAATCTCTCTGAGGGAGATGGGTGATTTAGAAATAGGAAATAAAATTTAAAGATAATAATATGACCCCAGATATTTCATAATTTCCATTTTTTGTCACTTCAAAAATTAGTTTAGTGGCAACATTGGGTGGCTTGCCTCTAAGCCCAGAGCTTTGGGTTTTATGCCACCAGCACTCCCAGTAAAACCATGTCTGGTAAAAGGTTTTGGCCCTGAGGGCGACACAGATGGCTCTTTCTCAGCTCTAGGTTTTCCACTTTGTACATAAGCAGGACTTTCACTCTCCTGTGTACCATCTAACATCCCACACAGATATAATCCAGCCAATGCCATACATGGGTCTTCCACTTAGGCCAAGGAAGTGAGTATGAAGAGAAATAGCTCTGGGGGCCCCTTCCAACTTGAGCTCTTGCTTTTTGTTGACAGAAGGTGTCATATAACAGCTTCTGTCTAGTACCTTAAGAGCAGGGAAGATAATTCCCCCCCCTCCCTCTGCTTGGTAGAGAAGCTCATTCTTGATTTTTGAAATGTTGATGGTTCCCAGAGTGCTAGAGTTAGAATCTACCCTGTCTCTGCTTGTTAAGGAGAGAAACCTGCTTGGTTTTTTAAGTTTCAGAGTTGACTTGATGCTGCATTCGAGGATGGGCAGGGAGGGGGGAAGAAAGAAAGAGAAAATCAGGCAATATCAGGCTTGAGTATTTCAAGCTGGGCAGAGAAGATGGGAAGAATGTTGGAGGCCTGACTTTTGATTGACCCTCTGCCAGGCTACTTCAGAGGCAGGCTGATAGGTTGCCAGCTGGCTAGAGAAAGGACCTCTGGCCTTTAAGAGAAGCTTGATAAGCAGGCACCAGGAGATGAAGTTATTTGTGTACTGGTGGTAAACACTCCCTGGCAGATCAAACTGGTATCAAGGGTTAGCTATAAGGGTTGGTTTAAAAGCTGGCAGCTGGAGCAGGTAGAAAAGGATGCCACTTGGATGACATGCCTCTAAATGGAATAACCTCCCTGACGCCTTTGCATTTGAAGAAGCAGCTTCTGCATTTCATGCTACATCATCAGATTAATTAGAGACGGCTCAGTTATTCAAGAGCAAGTCTTGCTGAATACACAGATTACTTGTTGTATGCAAGAATACGTAGGATCAGGTGGCATAGCAACTTTTATTTGGGAATACTTATAACTTGGTTTTCCCCGCCCATAAATATAAAAATGCAGCATTGAGGTACTAGTAAAATTCCCCAAGTCAGTTTTAAGGCTTTTGTAAGCTCAAAGACAATATACTATTTGTAGAATAATTTCAGATCCACATTCCTACTTTATCCCATTCATAGAATCTTTTGACATTCTTTCGATATTGTCTTTTGAAAACTACTAGGACAGATTTAAAAGTAACTTCTTATGTACTCTTGTTGGCTCCATGCTTTTTTCCACATTTACTTAATTGTGACCACCAGGACTAGGAATATACTCTTTTATAAAATAAAAGCTGAGCATTATTGGAATGCTACAGTGTACATGCCAACTGTTGAACTGGCTTTTGTGGGGTATTCTTTAAAATGCTGTACAAGCCCCAAAGATTAGTACAGAGCAGGCAATCTCTGACCCCTGGGCTGCAGGTAAGTCCAAATTCCTTTTTATGTGGCCTAGGATTATCTTATTATTTAATGTACTCTGATGACCCTCTATTTGAATTGTGTCAAAAAAATTTTGATGAAATTCATGAGGCAATTAGCAACTCACGGTGTTAATGCTTACTGGTGCTTATCGCATTCAGAATCATAAAGGCATTGCCAGCTCTTTGTGAGTGTTGGGTTGGCTGCTGCAGGAAACAATGCTGGGTCATTGGCCTAGTCCAGGGGTGTCAAACCCACGTTGTCACGGCATCATCACGTGACGTATCGTGACTTTCCCCCCTGTCGCTAAACCGGGCGTGGGCGTGGCCAGCGCGTGATGCATCCGGCCCGTGGGCTGGGAGTTTGACAGCCCTGGCCTAGTCCAATTGTGTTTTCTTAGTATTATCTCCTATAAGGCTGCTCTGTTTTGGGGGACAAAGTTTCTAAAAACAGGTGGTATGGTTTCCCATTGCTTTGAGATGGGAATTACTGTTTATAAGTGGAAGACCTCAAGAAGGCTAAATCTTAAAGCAAGGGGAAAGACCCTAAGATAAGCAATAGGAGGAAAAGGAGAAGAAACACGGGCATAAGAGCTGGACCTGAAAGAGGACTTTGCTGTACAGTACTTATCTCCTTGACATAACAAGCTGACGTTCAGATCTCTGTTTAAAGCTCAGGAGCAGATGAGACAGGACTTTTATTTGTCATTTAGCAACCACTGAGTTTGAAGATGTCTGTGGATTCTGAGCTAGGCACATTTTCCACATGTTGGGTGAGATCATAGCCATGCAGACTTTCAGACTCCCTGATCATCTGTAAGCCTGTTATTGTATAAACAACCCAGGAGTATGAATGAATCAGTTATAAATGGCATCTTGTTGAATGACTAAGTAATGGATGGCTGAAGCATGCCAGGCCAGAATTGCTTAGAGCTGCTTCCCACATCCATTATTTTGCTAGGAAATCCTTGCTTGGTTATGACATCAGAGTGACAGACATACACAGTGAGGTTTTCACATGGTAATGCCTTGTCCCCCAGAAGCGCATTCTCAGTGTGAAAATGACACCCATGCCTTGTGATTCAACGTAGTTGCATTGCGGCTTTCTCAGAATTGCTGATTAATCAAAAGCAGAAATGACTGTTCTGCAAACCACCAATGTTTAGCTACTCCCCCTTCTTAAAATCTGAGCACCAAAGATGTTTGTTTGTTTCTAAGCCTTATATGCTGCTTTCATCGCATGACCCTGAGTGGTTTCCAAAATCCAGTACCATCCAACGTCAGTGTACCAAAGACAACAAAAATACAGACAATCAAGTATTTTAATAAATTGTCACTAACTCAGCATACCTAACACATTGCACTACTCTCACTTACCAATCCCCCCATCCTTATAATATGGTATATTCCAGTGATGGCGAACCTATGGCATGCATGCCACAGGTGGCACACGGAGTCATATCTGAGGGCACCCTATGTCAGCTCCAGCTGATTTTCAGCCTTTTGGAGGGCAGGGGGAGGTATTTTTCGCCTTCCCCAGGCTTCAGGAAAGCCTCCGGAGTCTGTGGATGGTGAAAAACGGCCCAACAGCCCAACCGGAAGTTCGTTTCTGAACTTCCGGTTGGGCCGTTGGGTCCGTTTTTCGCCATCCACAGGCTCCGGAGGCTTTCCTGAAGCCTGGGGAAGGCGAAAATGACCTCCCCCACCCCCGCCCTCCGGAAGGCCGAAAATCAGCTGGAATCTGTTTTTCGCCATCCACAGGCTCCGGAGGCTTCAGTGAGTCCTGCGCGCATGCGCAGGGGGGCAGCTCGGGGGGTTGTGCGTGCATGCGTGGGGGGCATTGCATTATGGGTGTGGGCATGCGCGCATGTGCTATCGCATGCGCGCATGCCCTTTTGGCATCCGAGCAAAAAAAGGTTAGCCATCACTGGTATATTCCATCCTTCAGTTCCAAAGGCTCTGCAGAAAAGCGGTATTTTAACTGTTTTCCAGCTGTTCTAGAGAGGTGTGGCCAACAGAGGATGTACCTTTTCAGGTCCTGTCCTGTTATATCTCCCAGTAGGGAGGGACACCTAGCAGCCCTCTCAGATAGACTCAATTAGGCAGATTTTATCTGAATTAGAAGATTTTACAATCCTTGGATTCCAATCCGTATAGGGCATTATAAGTGGCAAGCATCATATTGGATTGAACCCAGAAGCAAACCAACAATCAATGCAGTTCCTGCAAGGAAGGCATTACATGATAATACCAAGTCTTGCCTGCTACTAAATAAACTGCTGCGTTGAATGGTTTTTCAGTGGCAGCCCTATGCATAAAAATTATCCTATCCTTCTATCCACCTTCCAAAACTAGCAGGAAAGAAGTGTGCTATGATTATTTAGTGGCACAGAAGGTTGGGAGCTTTGAGGAGGTAACATACTTGTGTGTCTGTCCATTCTGCCTACGCTTATATTTTGAGTCTATATTTCTTGTGTATTTATATATCGCATACAATCTGCATGTGGGAACACTTTTCAGTGGAACTGGGCTTTTTTTTTTTCTTCATAAGAACATGAAGAAAAATGTTTTGATACGATTTTGGTTGCTACTTCCTATCCTTGGAGTTTATAACATAGCTTTTTTTCTTTGTCCCTTTTAAATGCCTCTTTTGTGTATTCTTATTATGTAAAATGTTTTTTTTAATCTGATTAAAGAAGAAACAAACAGACGTGCATTTTTCTTCTTTATGGAGGGGAAAAAAAAAAACCCTGCCAGACAAAAGTAGGATTTCCACTTGGCTAGATACAAACCTTCATGTTTAGATTTCATTGTTCAGATCCTATCTGTAACTTGCAGTTTTGCTTGTTTATTTTAACAGTGTCCTCCTAGATCCAGCTTTCCCGACCTTTTCCAGTAAATCTTGAATTGGTTAGGGAATGCCTTCTCTGTAGGGAATATTTAAACTCTGTCTCCTCCCCCACCCCCCTGTGACATTATTCCATCTTTCTTATTTATTTTTATTATGCAATTAGGTATCAGATCATAAGAGCATCACTAAATCCTGAGTGTAAGCCTCCCCCCCCACTCCATTTTGCTTTAGGTCTTCAAATCCCTGTACGCCCTGAGAGCCTGTGACGTACCTGCCTCCTTTTGATTGCATACCTCTTTCTTTTGCAGAAAGCTTTGCAGACTTGGCTGGCCCCTTCTATCTCAGGTTAACACAATTCTAAGCAAAAGGTTTAGGAAAATTCACAACAGAAACGAATGCCATGGGGCTAGATTCTCAGCTATGTTTTCTAGGTGAATGGGGATGATGGGAGCTGTAGTCGGCCCATTCAAAAGGCATTTGATTGGGGTGGGGGGGCTGTTATACTGAAACAGTCTGTGCAGCACAAGGAAGCTTGATGAGCTCGTGTGTCCCTGGTGTGCAGACAGGAAGACTGCTGACAGGCAAGTTTTAGCTTTACATTACAGCAAATGTCAGAAATGTTTGTATTACAAAGCTGTTACTTTGGACGTTTACAAACCAGTCAGGGTAAATGTTATTCTTCACTGGTATGAAGGAAACTAGAATGAATGACAGTGATTTAGTGTGGACAGTGGATTGAACTTCCTTTGGTTTACTGATAAATGATATATCAGAATTCCCTCATATTTTTCATTAGCCTCCTAAGATCTTAAAAATTAACCATGCATTTCATATTCTAAGTTTTAGTATTATCGCTTCCCTCCCCTGCTCTCATTATGTGATACCACTTTTGTGCCTTCTCATCATTTGTTCCTTTCCATTTTGCTCCATTACAATTTCCCTTGGTTTTGGAGATTTGATTGTGATTTGATTGCAGACTTGTGTTCTCCAACACAGAAGAAGGATACAAACAACCTGAATGGCTTATCTGATGCATCATGTACTTACACTGTTCTTTTTTATTACTAAACAGAAGGCTTCCTCGAGACATGGAAGACATTAAGTCACAGAAGCTTCTGGAAAGAAGGGGTTCATCTGGAAGTGGTAGGGAAGCTGGCTATCTAGATGTTGCTGGACTTCAGTTCCTTTCATCCCTGACCATTGTCCAAACTGGCTAGGATTAACAAGAATTGGAGGCTAATAAGCATCTGGAGGGTCATAGATTCCCTGACTCAATCCTTGAGGGAAAATCTAATTTGCAAGTGGGACATGGTGTTAAAGCCTTTTATACTAAACTAGTAGCTGGATACCCATGATTCTCTATGAAACTATGTGATCGGGCTTGATAAATTGATAGTTAAAGCTTGAAAATTAATGAGTAGTTACGATCGGGCTTTATATATTGACACTTAACACTTGAAAATTTATGTAGAATGTATAACTCCTTAGCATCAGAATGTGTTAATATAAGGCAAGTGGCAGTTGGAACAGAGTTCTTTTCAGGTGGGGAGGGGGAGTAGAATGTCTAAACTCCCAGCCCACAGGCTGGATGAGTCACGCGCTGGCCACGCCCATGCCCAACTGGCAGTTGGAACAGAGTTCTTTTCAGGTGGGGTGGGGGAGTAGAATGTCTAACTCTTTAGCACCAGAGCGTGTTAATAATAATATAAGAAATACTAATGATCTGATGGTCATTTTGAAAAATCCTTTCTTAGCGAGCACCTAGAAGCCAAGAGGAACATACATGCCAAGTTTCAAGTTTGTAAGCTTTACGGTTCTGGAGATTTCATGATGATGCGTGAGTGGTATTTGGCTTTTATATATATAGATTTGCCAATGCAAGAAATCGACCAGTTATGAAAGACATATAAGTAGTCTTTGACTTACTTGACCGTTACTTTAGCAACTATTTGAAGTTACAACAGCATTTAAATGATTTATAACCCGTCCTCACACTTATGACTGTTGCAGCATCCTCAAGGTCACATGACAAAAATTTGGATGCTTGGGAAGCAGCATGCATTTATAATGGTTGCAGCATCCCAGGGTCATTTGATACCATTTGCAATCTTCCCAGCCAGCATTCTGACAAACAAAAGTCAAAGGGAGATGCTGGATTTGCTTAATGATCACGTGTTTTACTTAACAATGTCAGTTATTCACTTAACAACTACAGCAAAAAAGGTCGTAAAATTGGGTGCGACTCACTTAACCGTCACCTCGCTTCTTTGTGTCCGGTCCTGTTCTACTTGCTTAATTTTACCTGTGTGTGCCAATGTTGTACTGATGTGCTCTACGTTTGTTTTGCCAGAGTAACATGAATTGCTTTCAATAGTAACAGGGTTTTAGTGTCAAGCTATTGCATGACTTGCAAAAGAAGTGAGTTAAAACTTTCAAACAGGAGGCAGCATCAAGTAACTTCTGCAAGGCAACTTTCACGCTACTGGAAAATCTGTAGAGAATGAAAAGGTTTAGGACTAGGAAATGCTAAAGAAATCAGTCAGCCTAATTAACACCTACTCCGAAAAATGGTTTTGTTTTTTGTGCTAATGCCAGCCTTGAGAAATTGTGCTACATTTCTTTCTCAGCAATTGGCCTCCCAAAAGCTATTTGGATAGAGACCCATCTTGTCGTCGCCCCCCCCCACAGGATAGGGGAGAGGCCCCTCCCCTTTAATGCAATTTATGCAGGATAAAGAGCGCTTTGTTGGAGGGCTGTCCTCTTAGCCAGCTATAGCAGACTAGAAACATGCTAATGAAAGCACATGTCAAACAGAAGAGAAACATTTCAAGCCTGGTGCCAGTTTAAGATTGACAGTGTTTTCTCTGTGCTCAGTTCCCTGACTCAGATACAGAGTGTTATTTAGGATGCTTCAGCCGGAGATTGAAGGCTTTGCCCAGCGATCTTCTGTCCCTGTGGAGTCCTGCTATTTTCCTACAGATGAGAACAACCACCAAATCCGATTGCCTCTCTTCCCTTTGTATTGAATGCAAGAATCAGGAAAGGAGCAGCATTCATCGTAGATTCAGGAACACTTTATTCCGACTTTTAAAATAATTGGCTTAAATGTTTACATGTGAAACTAAACACAATGGCTGTGCGATTAATAAATTTAACACTTCTGGTCACTTCATTTTCTCTCCTCTACCTCTCTCCTCCCCTCGGTTTGCGAATTTGCTCAACAAAAGATTTCCATTTTGAACTACGGTGGCTTTATGCGTTTAATTTCATTTTACATGATCTGAGATTTGCGATGACTCGATGATTGCCGGTATATAACATTTTGACCCTCACTGGCCGATTACTCTGAAGAGGAGTATTAAAATTGGAAACAATTGGAGTGTAAAGTGAATATGGCCTGGGGGGAGGCACGATGTCATCACAGAGGGCCCACGAAGGCTTGAAGAAATGTTATGATTTAAATCTTGAGTTAAGTCTTGGGGGGTCTGTGTCCATAGTCCGTGGCCACAAAAAGGTATTTAAAGGGGTTCCACGGTGAAGAAAAGGTTGAGAACCACTGGTATATTGCTATAGGCACTTATACACTGGGAGGAGTAGAGAAGTGGTAAGGGGGCTGTGTGTGTAACAAATGAAGGCACTGTTCCATAAATTAGCTTTACTGTATCTCTGTAATGAAAAGGGAGGACTGAGACAATGAAGGGTGAAAAACATCCAGACTAATGATAAGAAGTAGTATAATTTTGGAAGGAGGCAAAAGCAATGCATGCCTTGGCAAAATATGTGAAAGGGAAGGGGCTGAAAGGAAACAAGCCATACAATGTGGTGAGGTCTACCTGTACTAAGTCCTTGAACTGTTTTAAAGGAGTTAGTATATATATGCGTGCAGATGTGAACAGCCCTTAGAGCCTTTTGTAAGATTTGCCACGGTCTATTCTTTCCTTTAATGGGAAGCAATCAGAATGTGATTGTCCAATGACAGATCAGCATTTGGGGCATGGCTGTTTGCAGGGTGGTCCGGAAAGTCAAGATGATCACCATATTTCAAAAGACGGGGAGCTTTAGCTGCATGTTGTAACAAAGGCACGAGATCCAGTGTACTGCAAAATGTTGGTCTAGGACAGGTGTGTGTCAGGGTTCCAAGTAACACCCCCAAATATTTTTTCTGTTTGTATGTCTAAAATTTCCCAATCTCTTCTGTTTGGTACTCAAATATATTTCTCTCTTTCTCCCTCTCTCTCCCTCTCCCTCCCTCCCTTTCTCTCTCCGATCGCCACCCCCAGCGAAGGCATTCCATTCCATTCCTCTCTCTCTCTCTCTCTCTCTCTCTTTCTCTCTCTCTCTCTCCCCCTCCCTCCCTCCCTCCCTCTCTCTCCCTCCCTCCCCATCTCCCTCCCTCCTTCCCTGTATATCAGTAGTTGGTTCTAAAACCCGTTGCTACCGGTTCGCGCACTCGCTCACGCGTGTGAAACTTCTGCGCATGCGCAGAAGCGTCCCGGGTGGGCGGGCAAAATCTCCCGCCGCCGCTGCTACCGGTTCGCAGAACCGGGCCGAACTGGGAGCAACCCACTGCTGCTGTATATGTGTGTCGCACACGCATGTACACACACACACAGAGTGAGAGAGTCTATATTTTTCTTTTTAAACTTGGAGACATACAACCTGTGCTCGCTAATCCAGACAGCCAAGGATACGTTTGAAAATTGGCTAAGATTACTATCTACAAACCCACTGAAAAAAATGAGCCAAGAAAATCTCAGTAGGAAATGAATTTGAGGAATGAATGCTGACCAAGTTTTATTGACAAAGAATCTTAGTCTCGAGTGATTAATACAGAAACTAAAAGGTGGTAATGCAAGAAGCCAGCCGTAAAATACTCCTATCACAGCGTCACCATCATGGAGATTTAGACGGCAGGTTTATAGCAAAGACCTTTGGGATGTTTCTCTGTGGAGCAAAGCCAAATGAGAATGAATGCCTCCACTACTACAACCCAAGAGCCACGGGTCTTGCTTGATATGCCAGGCTGGAGGGGGGACGGTAAGAGGAGCAAGAAATTAGAAAAGGAAATGCATTCAGAATGGTCACGCTTTCTAATTTCATCATTCACATCTTTGAATTAGAAGCACTGAAGCAAAAATTAAATTTACTTTTTGGATGTGGATTTTTAAGGTGTTTTGGAACTAAAACCTCAATTTATGAGGGACTTAGATTTTTTTTAATTCTTTTTTTTTTTTGGAATTCAGTGCTACAGGGTAGGCAGTGAATTCTCGTCAGTTGTCAAACCCCAGGAAAGCTCCCCATTGCATCAATCAAACGCTATTGGATACAAAATGCCATTGTATAGTAACTATACATAAGAATTAAAAACCTATTTTACCTGAGGATTCATTGGGTTCTTTCAAACCAAAGTTGTCACTCTCTGTTCTAATACACAACATATTTTCCAGACCAGGGCAAAAGTTGTGGCTAGCATGGAATCTACTTCACATGGGGAAAAACTCTGTTTGTTGAATTATGAAAAATCGACAAAAGAAATTCCACTGATGTAGCCTTTCCTATCTCTACCCCTTCCCACTGCCCTGGGATTATAGAATATGCTTAGAGGGTACCGAATGCTTATTTTCTGTTGAATGGTTGAGGATGAAAAATAGAAAAATGAAGTATTTAGAAAAAAGTATTTCAGTGAATAAAACCCTTAGCATGAGCACTTCTTTCTGTAACATTTGATGGCAGGTCCAATAAATCTTTCTTTTACCTCTTTCTGAACATCCCTGGAATTTTCCAGGTTATCATAGTCAATTTAATTAAAAGCAGTTGTGTAACCCACCCAACCTCAAACACTAATGGGGGTTGCAGGGGTGGGGATTAACCCTTTGCAATCCACACACTTCCTACTGAAATCTTGGAAAGATGTTAGTAGAAACAAAAGACACATTTTTTATGATGGGATATTCATTGGAAAAAACGTTATTATAAAGGGTTTAGCACTCTGTTTATGGTGCTGATAGAGGTGGGTTCCTACCGGTTCTAACCGGTTCTTTAGAACCGTTAGTAGCTTGGCGATGACATCACGGAGCCGGTTCCGTCGGTGTCTCCGTGGGCGCCGCCATCTTGGATTTTGCTTCTGCGCATGCGCAGAAGCTAATTTTTGCTTCTGCGCATGCGCAGAAGCTATTTTTTTATTGCAGCGCGCGCGCACGGCACGACCCTGAGTGAACCGGCAGCAAAAGGATCCAGAACCCACCCCTGGTGCTGATCTTAAGCAGAGATCCCAGAGATCATTTTTCTTTTCGAAAAGAAAACCCAAATGTGGCATTCAAAGACATTTGTTTATCAAATTTATATGCTGCTCATCTCGCAGCGGGAGGTGACACTGAGCAGCTGTACCTTGAGCTAAGTGTACAGTCTGAGTTCAGAAGCTGCAAGAGTTTTTTAGTGCAGAGAATCATTGCTATTCTAATGACTTTTTTCCATTATTTGAGTAGTCAAGGGGAACATTGAGTGATTTGACTGCATGCCATCAAATCAAGTGGACCATGCTGGAGATGCCCAACAGCAATCTGAGTGAATTTAGCACGCATGTGGAATATGTGCTGCAATTCTGCAATGAGTAGGATTCTGAGGCTGTAGTGTAGAATTTGGAATAGAGATCAGCATAGAAGATTGGGGCAAATATCATCTGAAGGTTGAGGCAAGTACCACCTCATATGTTATTTTTAGGCAACTTCCGGGGACCCCAATGGCAGGCACCCTTTCAAAGTTCATTACTGCGGCTCCATTTAATTCCATCCCATCCCATCCCAACCCAGCTCAGCATCAGTAGCTGATCATTTCCCCTTTTTACACAGTCATGTTCTGGGTCCAAATGGAAACCTTAGCAAGCCCGTTGCTCACTGAGGATACTTTGCTTTAGGTCTCCTCAAATTAAGAATTTGCTGAAAATAGCTATCAGAACTGCTGGATATTATATGGCATTACACATTAGCAACCAAATAATGCAAAACTACGGTATGAATGGTTAGGTATGAAATACGGAAACTAGGTACAGAAAAACATATAGACAAACTAGGTACCAAAATTTGTATGGCAGAATTTTTTGGGGGGGGGCGTTTTGATGGCCAGTTTGTTTCTGTAACAGTCTCTTCCAAATTCAGGCATCTATTGCATGTGAGAGGTAGGTTCGTTTCCTCACCTACCATCATGGAAATTTATTGGGTGAGTCCACATACTTGTCTTTGAAATTAAGTGCTTCCCAAACTGCCTTAGGTATTTGAAGTGAGCACCAAGCAAAGCGGGGTTGCAGGCAAAAGTTGCTGCCTTCAAAGCTATATGGATGTATTTTTGGATTCCCTGTGTTGTCATAGCTGGCTATTAAACTCATTTGATTGACACTTACTACATCTGGACTACCCGGACATGCAGGAGATGGTAGCAGCGAGTTAAAGTGTTCCATATTTCTTTGCCACCATCTAGTGGTCCTCCAGAGATTGATGGCCCAGGTAGGCTGTGCCTGTTTGATTGTCCTTCAGAGATGTTTAGATTTTAGGCGAAATGGGATGTAAGCTGTCAGGAAAAAAAGGAGAAAAGCAAAGAGGAGCATTACGTATGCAGTACAGCCAGGATTTTTTCTTTTTCTTTTGTGGCACTGAGCCTCTCCTGCTGCTTTCAGGGTGGTGAGAGAAAATAGCAGGGAAGGGTTAGAGCCATGATTCACAAAGAAATATGGATCTGCAGGGCTTGTCTTTTGCAATGGTGCTTTAATTTTAGATTGCCCTTCAAGGTTACTCTTGTCTTAGGAGGAAAAGAAGAAAATCCCCCCCCCC
>QLTV01003285.1:289048-312041 GCA_003457575.1 Thermophis baileyi | reverse complement strand
TCAAGTTTTTTCTTCTCTTAGGGGGAAAAGAAGAAACCCCCCCCCCCCCCTTTATGGCTTGATCATTAGATTACTGTAGTACTAGATTTATTGTCTATTACAGAGTGCACTATGGTAATTTATTTTACTGGAAAAGAATACATTTGTATCTTTGAGGACATATTTCATTATCTTGTGAAATTCATTCCAGCCCTGTAAAGAATAGGAAGTGTATACTCCATAGCAAAGTCTGGAAATCAAGCCAACTTGTTTTCATTGAAGATTTTCCCCAAGTGAGTGTGCACAGGTTTCAGCCTTAATTGACTCAGCCATTTGGCACACAGAGACAAAGCCGGCTTTGCCACATTCAGTCATCTACAACTGCAGCTAAGAATGATTACTATCTAGGTATTACTAATAGGTATTGTATGTGGCTCAAACACTTTACAATTTTAGGGTGTTTCAGAACATGGAACAAATTAAGCTCATATATACAAATGTTACATGTCTATTACCTAAAACTCTTGCATTGTTCTTTTCTGACATGTCTAGCCAAAAAGCAACAGATTGCAGGGGCCTAAATTCAGCGAGCAACTGAGGCCTTTCTCGTCTTGTGAGGGCCACAAGTGCTGAATGAAATGAACAAATAGGTCTGATCTGTCTCTTTTGATGTAAACACCTTCATATGTCATTTTATTCCCTCAAATCCTTTTCAGAGATCTTGGGGGAAATGATTAAAGGTGATAGGAATGCTGTCTGCTCCCTCCAAATAGGACCTGAAGAAGGAATGGAGGCAACACTAGGGCCTTGCTTGTGATCAACAGCTGAAGTTGTGTACTTGGGTCACTGTCTGCCTCTGTTGTTTCATCCATAAACTAATGAGCATCATAATGAAAATCTCTTATTTTTGCCTATTTTAGGCAGATGGGCAATCTTCTATCCCAAGGGGTTTTCCTTGCTTCCACCAAAGCATCACACAGAAAGGGATAGATCTTTCTTACAAAAAGATCTAATTGCTGAAACATTTTGCACAATTGTTTATTTACTCTTAAATTTCTATGCTACCTTCTCATGCTATATTTCAGAAAAAAATCTAGACAGCTTACATTCCTGGAATTGCATGGATGGCAGATTTCCTTCTATTAACAGTTTTGCGACTGGTTTATCTAAAGCAGGAGGACCCAACAAGTTTCCCATCCCCCAACTTCCAAACAAAATGGTAGGAGAACAATATCAGTATGTTAAGCCTCCAGTAGTCTTAACAACCTATGTTATAATTGCAAAGCCCCCCCCCCGCACTAACAATGGCCCTAAATTCTGTCCCATCTATCATCGTACCACATCCTACTACTATCATGCCTCCAATGGCCCAAAGAAAGAATTAGAAAGTGTGCTCCCGCCACAAGCCTTTTGTCTATCCCCTATATAAAGTATTCTTTATTCCTTCCTCATTCTTACTGTGTGTTTGAATGCCAACCAAATTCACCCTATATTTGAGTCCAGTGTTACCTGCTAAGTGAAAGGATAGTTGCTGGGTGGGTCTCACCCAGAGGTGGCTTTCCGCAGGTTCTGACCAGTTCCAGAGAACCGGTAGTGGAAATTTTGAGTAGTTCGGAGAACCGGTAAATACCACCTCTTACTGGCCCCGCCCCCATCTAGTCTCTGCCTCCCGAGTCCCAGCTGATCGAGAGGAAATGTGGATTTTGCAGCATCCTTCCCCTGGAGTGGGGAGGGAATGGAGATTTTACAGTATCCTTCCCCTGCCACGCCCACCAGGCCACGCCCACCAAGCCACACCATGCCCACCAAGCCACGCCCACAGAACCGGTAGTAAAAAAAATGAAACCCACCACTGGTCCGACCTCCTTCCTGCCCCTCCACCTGCCCCCATTAGTCAACAGGGCATTCAGATAAAGGCTGAGTCCGGGACACAGGAAGCAGTGCTATTGCTTGGATATTCTTTCTTCAGAAGGTTTCCACTGTGGTAGTTTTCAACACTCCCCCTCCTCCATTTCAAGGACAAAGTTCCATTCTCAGTGGTGGACTACAGCCCAGCAGGTTGTGAGACAGCCTATTTGTCCTTAGAGTGCCTGAGAGATAACCCTGGAATTGTGAAATTGCATGTTCGTTTCTTGGAATCTTGCAAGGTGTTTTCAAAAGAGTCTCCCCTCCCTCCCCCCCCCCACATCACTCTCCAGCTTCTGACTCCCCACGGCCTCTGCAGGCTTTTCTGCAACAGTCAATAAAAGACCAGACAAGCAGACGGGCTGGCACTTTATTTAAACAGCACTTTGCAATCAAAAACTCTTTTAAAACTGGTGATTTTTTTTGGGGGGGGGCAGTATTTGTATTGCATATCTTTAAATTTGAGTGGACCAGAAGAAAATGTCATTTAAGATCTCTCTAAAAACCTATATTGCACAGCATTTGCACTGATTAAACCTTTTATTCTATTTTTAACTGGTAATGCATATCTTTGATGTGACCTACAATATTACTGTATGTCTGGAACACAACCCTGAATAATTTGGGAGGGTGAAACTTGGAAGACTGTATTAAGAATTACTTCTCCATGGACTGGCATGGATACTAGATCTTAGTTGCAAACATACCACAGAGTAAGTCTGGACTTAATTCTGACCATAAATCCTTAGAAGTATTCTAAGTGGCTGCACATAATTGGCTATTTGTTATTATTCTTGCTCTATATTTTTCTCCTGCATTCTTTACCCTTTCTTGCTTTTCTTGTCAGATTGGACCATAAACTGATGATGCAGGGAGTTCTTCTTTGTAAGCAACATGTTAGACCTTTGATTCCATTAGCAAACCCAAATCCCAGGACAGACAGATCTGATTCCTGCTGATTTGTAAAGGCAGGACTCAAGTTTTGTTGTTGTGTCTGTTATTTGTGGCCAGCTCACACTCCTTTCTGGAAATTTTACTGGACATTTTGTAACTCGGGCTGTTTCCAGATAGCGGAGTACCATAATGCAGCATTTATAGTTTTCTAGCAAACAGCTTTGCAGAAGCAATTTAAAAAGGAAGATATGCCTGGGGGAAAAAGAATATTGCAGGGAGCTTTGCGTGAATGATAATCCCTTGTTTGGACTATGCAACCAGCACTTCCCTTGCAACACTCAGCTTGCAGTGGGAAATCGACAGAAGGACTGTAGGACTCAAGAGACTTCTATAGTTACCAGCTCAGACTTCTCTGACCTGCAATAGTTTTGTGCCACCTGTGAATGTCCTCATTGATGTGCGCCATCTTCCCCAGGGAGTCATCTAACCATCCCTTTATGGGGCAAAGGGAGAATGTAAAAAATGGCAGCTAGTTAGTGCCCTGCCCTTCCTTCATCATTTGCTTGCTGTGGGTTTTTTGTTTTTGTTTTTTCAGTAGGGTAAAAACGGTTGAATGTGGATGGGTGGGGGAAGCTCAGTTAACCTTTGTGTTTAGAGAATGACAAAGTTGTCACTTCCTTGAGTAACTGAGGAGGATGGGAGATCATGACATGTCTTGGATTTCAGCGGTGAAATCTAAATATTTTTACTACGGGTTCTGTGGGCGTGGCTTGGTGGGCGTGGTGTGGCTTGGTGGGCGTGGCTTGGTGGGCGTGGCAGGGGAAGGATACTGCAAAATCTCCATTCCCAGCCCACTCTGGGGCCAGCCAGAGGTGGTATTTGCCGCTTCTCCGAACTACTCAAAATTTCCGCTACCGGTTCTTCGAACTACTCAAAATTTCCACTACCGGTTCTCCAGAACCTGTCAGAACCTGCTGGATTTCACCCTTGCCTTGCTTAGAAGAGAGGAGGGTATAAGTCCAAGAAATTGGATGAATTAGGTGTTCCTGTCAATGAGACAATTTCCTCCTCATTCCAGGTCATAGGAAATGCTGAAAAACAACCTTCTCAGGATTTAATCAGCTCAGTTTCCCCAGCCCCACAGAACCATAGGACACTGAGGTACCTGGGATCAATGTAGGAATCAATGTAGATGGAAAGGAATTATAACAAAATAAGTCATCACGTCGATCCTAGAACTGCACACGAAGCTCCCAGGTTCAATTCTTTATCTTATTTGAAATAATCTTTACATAGAGGATTCTTCTAAAAATCTTCTACCGAAAGCTCTGGAGCTGCTACAAGTCATGGTAATGCCCGAATGGAACAAGATGGAGTCATGGGTTGAGTTTATATAGGGCAGTTTTACATAGTTGTGTGCAGATTTGGCATATCCTGAAGAAGCTTGCTTGTCAGGGCATCCTCATCTGAAAAAAAAAAAAATCTTCATCCTGAAAGTTTCCTCAGTTTTCTAATGTAGATTAGAGTCACAATAACTGTTTTGAATAGATCTGATTCCTGCTGATTATGGCAATGGATTCATTGTCAGAAGAAAGTCTGAGTACATTGCTGGTTATACCAGTAAAAAAGTAAAGGTTTCCCTGTCCAGTTGTGTCCAACTCTAGGGCACGGTGCTCATCTCCATTTCTTGGCCGAGGGAGCCAGAATTATCCAAAGACATTTTCTATGATCATGTGACCAGCATGGCTATGCCCCGAGGTGCACAGAATGCTGTTACCTTCCCATCGAAGTGGTACCTATGAATCTTCTTGCATTTGCCTGTTTTCAAACTGCTAGGTAAGCAGGAGCTGGGGCAGGTAACAGGAGCTCACCCCATTGCACAGTGCTCGGGTCTGGAACCTGGCCTGTCAGCTTTCCAACTGACAAGCTCAGTGTCTTTAACCGCTGAGCCTTCATGCCCTCTGGTTATACCAGCAATTGGGTTGAAATTGAATATATCTGCCTGGATTCCCTGCAAATTTTGACACTGTTTCAGCCAAGTTTTTTTTTTTTTAAGCCATAGATAGCATCAGGTAGCTATACAAAGCTCTGCGGTGAAAATCTCTAATCGAAGAGGTTCTAATAATCCGAATAATCACAATAACTGCTGATATTTCTCCCCACCACATCATCAGCCTCTCAGCAACGTATTGCGTCCTCTTTTTCATCCTCAGTCAAGTCAAATTGAATTTATTTTGAAATAGGTGGCCTTAAATGCGGTTTCTTCTTCTGACCAGGTTGGGGACGAAATATGGCTAGGGGAATTCCTTCTCCTCCCAGCTCATCCTGAGTGGACAGCACCATCCTTTTGTGAGTGTAAAGGATGCCATCTGCAGACGGGCTTGTTTCCCTCCCCTCTCTTCCCCTCCCCGCTTCAGTTCCCTTAAGGGGGAGAAAAGTCATTAAGCACTGCAGTAAGAGCTGATTCAGGCCACTGGAGTTTAGCCCTCTCAGAAAATGTGTTTGGGAGGGATGATGGAAGAGAGACTGCAGAGTTGGCTCACTGCTGACCTGCTGAATTATGACTTTAATGCAGTCACTTTAATAACTTGCTCTAGCTCCAACCACCAGATGCAATTTATGGCAGATCAGGCGCCCAAGCATTTTTCCTTTCTCTGAAGACTAAGCAGATATCTGATGCCTCCCCCTCCTTCCCCCAAGCCTATTACTTTCCCCTGTTCACTCTGCAAATGGAAAAATGTTATGTGTCTGTGTGATTTTTTCTTTCCCCTGGCCTTGTGTTCAGGAAATGGTGGAAAAGGAGACGCTAACACGCACAGCGGAACAAAAACTCCTTTCCCAGTCCTCTCTTAGGCCCCAGCCAGGAAATCTGTGTAGCCTTATCTTCTTTCTTTCTCTGGCACTTTAATATCTTGCTTGGGCAATGGAGGAGGCAAACAAAAGAATAGTCTAACTAACCAAATGGCACACTAAATATTGTGTAGTTATAGGATTTTTCACAGCACATATCTGCCCAATCTTTCACCAAATCCAGGATGATGTAATGCTGATGTCTGGGACTGACAGAAAGCTCCACTGTGCACAGATGAAGGAGTCTTTATAGTAAAATGTGACATGCTAGAGACTTTAACTCAAGTAAGTTTCCTTCGTGGAATGCAACTCCCAATAATGTCAATTGACATGTTGTTGGCAGCAAAGTGGAAACGGTTTGCCATTTACCTTCTTCCAGGATGGTTTTTTGTTTTTTTGACTTTCCATTCTGTAGACAGGCTACATTATAGAAAAGCAGGACAAATAAGTATGTAAAAGTTCCATTTTTTAAAAGAGATTACAACTGGTCAGTGGAGCAGAATTTGGAAGAATCTGGGGATCATCGAAAAGGTTATGGCAAAATTTCTGGGGCACGAGTTGAATTTGGCAGATGGATCTGGAACTGAGAGAACTGGGAGTTAGACAGAATCGAATGTGGTTTTCTCCATCTTTCAGAGTTGATCTCAATAGGGAGCTTTGGGGAAATAACCTTAGAATCAAACAGGAGCAAATTCAAGCACTAAGAACATTTAAAGACCTGTCTCTACAGCTCTCCTCTAATGGCTATCCAGTTTTACCATAATGCTGTCTCTACAAATTGTCTCTTGGACAGTTTTATTCTCCTGTACTTTAACTATTTCTTCCACCCCATCATTTACAGGAAGGATAGACTACTTTTTGATGGCCAGGAAACACACTTACCATCCTTTTAGAGGCTGAGGACAAAGTTCAAGTGCAGGAAAATAATTTTGAAAGTTTTCTTTACTATCTGATGCAAACCAGGCTTATTTTATACTTTTCACCTATTTCCTGATCAGAAGGGCAAGAAATTCTACTGTCAGGTTTACACAATCATGGTCAAAGGTGCCTTCAAGGACAGAAAGGGAATTCAAATGGTCTATTCTGTTGTAATGTGTACAATTTCACGTCAACATAGATGAAGCCAGTTATACTGCATTTCTTCTATTTGTTAGGATGATCTGTGTCCTGGATTTATTTTCCAAAGTACTATCTTGACAGTATTATTGTTTAGAAGGGACAGTCCCTCCTGGCTGGACTTGTCTAAAGGAGTCTAAAGTAATTTATACATGCCTTCCCCCAGGCCTGTAATGAGCCTAAACATTGGAGGGAGCTGAAAAAGTAAGGGAAAGCTTATCTGATTTCAAATTGGGGTTGGGGGCAAAGGAAAAATTACAGGCAGAGAGCCTGGGCCTTCTCTCATTGTAGACCTGCTTGTCTATCAAAGAAAGCCCAATTGGTTAGTTTCTTGCACATGAATTGATGTATTGTTTATTATTTCCCTGAATTAATATTCATATGCTTAATCAGTTGAACATCTTTAATCAGCTCCAAAAATGTGCCACTCCTCTTACTTCTAAATTTCAGAGCTCTACTATGTTCTTGTCGAAGGGCTTGGCTCTTCTACGATCTTGTTTGGTCCATTAGGTAATTTGTACAACCATATGCTATTCCATTAACCCCCACTTGTAGCTCCAGGAGGGAGGGAGAAAACATCACAAATATATTCCAGTATGATCAATACATTACAGTGCTTTCTCATAACAGAAAAAGCAAGAAATCCAGAAAAAAAAAACACCCAAATTTTAAATAATAATTTTCATTGAAGGAGAAAGTTATTTATAGAAACAGATGTTATATTTTACTCAGCCTTTCATTTCTCCAGAATGAAATATTCTGTCAGAATCAGTATCAACAATGGCATCCTTCAAAGAGGTTTTGAAAGGGGTCTGACTTTATGAATTCTTCAGATATTTACTCTTGTGGTAGAGCCCTACTGTTACTGGAAATAAAGATTTCCAACAATTATGACTTTGAACTTGGCTAGTTCAACCCTTGGATAATATTTTGCTTTCATGACTAAGGAAGCATTTCCTTCAAGAATTAAAGTTAGAAGATGATAACACAGAGCACACTCATGTGGGATGCAAGATTCTATGCCATTCTTCAGAGACAAATGTAAATTACATGTGTTGTTTTGTAAGAAGTTAAGCCAAGATTTAGAATTAATTGACCTTATTTTTTCTATATTAGAAAAAAAAATTATCTTGATTACAATAATCTCTTTCTGTAGAGAATGCAGACTGATTGCTGGTTTCTCACTCTTTGCTATTGAGATTCTGAAAAAAAAAATCTAATCAGTCTGCTGATTATTCCATTGCTCAACTGTCTTTCTGATTTTATTGTATGTAGTAAAACTTTAACTTTAGTCAAGAGTAAACAAACAGGCACTGTGGTTTGTTTTAGCCCATATTTTGATTTTTTTAAAAAAAAGCATTTGTGGTCTCATTCATATGTAAATAATAGGCCAGAAACTCTGGTTCATAAATTAAAGTGGCTGGTTCACATATCACACTAAAGTAAAACCAGATAAATCATATTATCGCTTAACGTGATATGTGGAACTTATCCAAGGCTACACTATCTGGACTATAAAAGTTGGAGGACCTGTAGGTGACAGCAAAGAGATACGGGAAATTAATAGCTGCCATTTAGTGGCTGTTCTGACATTTGCAGACCTGATATGGAAGCCCTAAAACCATCCAATGGCTGCACTTGGTTTCTCTAACCAGACTTTGTCCAGATATGGATTCTTCATTTCTTTGGCTATGCTAGCTTGATGGTACCAGGCTGAAGATCTTTAACAGAATAACAGAGTAGGAAGGGACTTTGGAGGTCTTCTGGCCCAACCATCTGCTAAGCAGGAGATCCTATACCATTTCAGACAAATCGCTTTCCAATTTCTTCTTCAAAATCTCCAGTGATGGAGCACTCACAACTTCTGCTGGCAAGCCATTCCATTAGTTAGTTGTTCTCACTGTCAGGAAATTTCTCCTTAGTTCTAGGTTGGTTCTCTCCTTGATTACTTTCCATCCATTGCTTCTGATCCTGCCTTCAGGTGCTTTGGAGAATAGGTTGACCCCCCCCTTTCTTGTGGCACCCTCTCAGATATTGGAACACTACTATCATGTCTTGCCTCTTCTGCTTTTGGTACCTTGGAATACTTAACAATATTGGTTACCATTTTCAGAAGGCGGTCTTATGAATTTAACCGAAATTCTACCTGCAATAAAAAGTAGTTAAACCTATTGTGATTTATCACGTACATTTGTGTCCATATAAATCAGGAGACTTGAAATATGTTCAGACAAGGAGAAATTTAAATAAATGGGCTTGCATTGTAACTAACAGAAATCTGGACTGTGCACATTTAAATGGTTTGTTCACCTCTACCCACACGTTTGCTGCACGGCCTACCAGGGCTTTGTTAATGAAAATTTCTTTGAAAGTAGGGTCAAACTCTTTGCAAATTCCAAAATTGTGCATAATATTTGTGCACAACACAGAGAAGTTCCCTGAGGATGGGCTCCAGCACAAGTCCAAAAGTTCGGAAAACAAAACCTCTGGTCTCGGTGAACTATCGATATTGGATCCTGCAACATTATCCTGGGACACGTATATTCACCTTCATTCATGATATTTACACCATATCTACATAGTGAAAGCTTTCCTCACATGGAAGTGAATGGAGACACACAGATTAGTTTTCAATTCACACTCAGAATATCTGCACTATTTCCTCACTTCCTCACAGGTCTAGTTTATTATTTATATTGCTACTGTAGTTTGGATGAAAGATTTGACAAAAATAGATTCAAACATGTCTGGTGTGCATGGTTGTTCATTCTACACCTTTTTTCTCCAAAACTGTTTTACCTGTTTCTAAATGTCTTGCTTGCACTTCACGCTGACTTTTAAATGGTTCTGTTCTGTTTAATGGGGCCTGGAAGTGCATAATAAGCACATAGAGCAGAAAGCCTGTGATTCAGAAAATTTGCCTGTAATATTCTTTTTCAGCGGTTGCCATAGGTACCAGCTTCTTCTAAACACAGTTCTGGAATGCAAGGAGACTGGAAGGGCATTCCTGTTAAGGAATGCAACAGCATCATTCCAGTTAACACTCCCCTACATTTTTTTTTTGAGAGAGAGAGAGAGAGAGACAGAGAGACAGAGACAGAGAGAGAAAAAAGAGAGAGAGAAAAGAAAAAGAGAGAGAGAGGGAGAGAGAGAGAGAGAGAGGAATGGAATGGAATGGAATGGAATGGAATGGAATTCAGCAAGGTTTCTCTTCCGTACAAGAAAGAAAGAAAAAAAGAAAGAAAGAAAGAGAAAGAAAGAAAGAAAAAGAAAGAAAGAAAGAAAGAAAGAAAGAAAGAAAGAAAGAAAGAAATATTTGTTCTTTATTACATTCATTTTTTCTTTATCCTGGGTCTTGTGCCTTGATCACCTACCGAGCTGATTAAAGCACAACATAGTACATCCAAGCTGCCAGAAGTTTCTCTCATTGAATTTAGGGACATTGTCAGGTCATAAAGGCACAAGAATCTTATCCCCTGCATAAAGATTAACCTACATTTCATCCTACTGCTCTCAAGATCCTCACAAATCTTTGCTTCTGGGTTGCCAGCATAGAGTAAAAAATGAATTCAGTCAGGTTCTCCATAGTGGCTTGATCGGCAGAGAGATAAAACAGCTTGCAAGGGACTAATTGTGATTATTTCTTGCTGCAAAAAAACCCCAAAAAATCTGGGGCACTTTAAGGATGAACTGCTATTGTTGTATAAATCATTGCAAATTATGCAATGCATTGCAGATCCTTTCCAATTCTTGCTCTTATTTGGACTTCTTTGGTGCTGCCAGTATCTTTAAACTGGCCTGGGGAGGGGGGTGAGGATGGCAAAATGATCCAAGGACAGAACACCTACAATGCAATAGTAGCAACAATAACAACATGAACTATATGGTTGACAGTTTGCTACCGTTCCCATATTTGATGCTATAAACAGATTGTCTCCTCTAGCCTAATAATAGGGCCACGCAGTCTCAACATATCAGGTTAGGAGAGAGAGTTAAACTGGCATAGTTGGTGCGATTTCCATAGTTAGAGTTCTGACTGGCATCAAGAAACCTGCACTTTAAAAACAAAGAATAACCCAAACATGATGTTCACTTAAGAACTTTTGGGCCCTTCCTTATCTTTCAGACCTACATTGCAGGTTTATTGTACACTCTTCAGGTTTCTGAAAGAAATGACAGAAGGACAGGATAAAAATAATTAAGGCTCACAATTGTATACACACACACACACTACAGTGAATTACAGTTCATGTAATTAATGAATTTCTGGACAGAGGCATGATACCCTGAGCCTATTGGTTTAGGGAGCAAGCCAACCTCTTGCTCAAACCCACTCTAATGGGTTGTGTTTTGAACCTACAAAATACTATGTGCGGATCGGTGAGGGAAAAAATCAAGCATGCCAGATCAATTCTCAATAACACTTTCACACTGTTAGGCTAGGCCAGTTTGTTCGGTGCTGCCATCACTTGATTCCCTCCCTTGCCTGGCTGGCTGTAACATGTGTCTGCCTTTTCCTTGTTCAGATGTGTGAGGCCTTGGCAAGGATGATGGGGTGGGGAGGAGAGGGGTTTTAAAAAGTCAGGGATTTTAATTGTAACAATGGGATCAAAACCCTGCCTCTTTTAAAAGAACAATATAGTTTCAAATGCATGGCTGACATCTTGACTTTTTTGACCATCCCAGCAGACAGCCATGAGCCCTGGATCTCTGCCTTGGGGTTTTATCCACCACTGAGACCAAGGGGGTACTATCTTTTTCTATTCTAAAGTTTTTAACACCAAACCTTTTCTACTCATTCCTGCAAAATGTCCTCTGGTAGCTATTAATCTGTGTCAGGAAATGCACAGGTAACTAAAGGGATGCCTTGTCCAGAAATGGAGCACAGTAAACATTTCGAATCACAAAGCGCTCAGGTTGATATTTGATTGCAGTTGTTGCTTTACAAGAACCTATTACTTGCTGGCTGATGTTCTTTTGTTGCTCTGCTTTGATTTCAGGGTGGAAGCTTTCAAAGAGTTTAGCTTAAATTCTCAGGTACTCCCTGGAACAGGTATGATTCATTAGCCCCTCCCCCAACTTCTTCCTTTAGTTCGGACTGTACCATGTACCTTTGTCACAGGAATCTAAAGATTCCCGCCTTTGAATTCATGCCATGCTCTGGGGGAGGGAGAAAGGGTGAGGCAGGGCACGATAGGGTTGAGCTTCCCTGCAAAACTGTTGAATGGTTGACCTGAGAATCTTCCAGCTAAATTGAGTAAGTAGACGCATTCTACAGTTCTTCCTAAAAAAAAAATTAACCTTCATTGCTCCGAGCGGATTTCTTAGATTCTTTTTCTTCCTCAATCTTTCTCAATGGCATGGCTTCAAAATAGGCTGGATTATGTCTTCAATAATATTCCAGCCAGTTTGGTTTCTGAGGGATGATGAGAGCACACTGGAGAGCTTTGGATTGGGGAAGATTGATGTTTAACAATGATGAACATGGCCCCATCTCAGATTTCATTCTGAAGTTTGGGGTATTTGTTAGATTCGTGCGTGAATGAAGAGTCGAGACGTAGAAACAGTTCAGCACCTTTATTGTCTAGTAGCTTGAACTAATACGGACTGCCGGCAGGCTACAGGGAAGCCGCTTTTAAGGGCTTCCCTGAAGCCGGCTAGCCATTGACAGCAGTTTATTTCTTCTGCCGCTAGATTAGCCAATCAGCGGCGGCTATGCAAATCCATACTCCGTACGTCAGTACGTAACACCCCTCCCCTCTTAGTTTCCGGAATGTCCAATCAGGAATTTACGTGAGTCACATAGTCCTGTAAGTAAGCAGGGCGCCTGATAGTCCTACTGGGCCTGCACGATTCAGTTCTTCGGTAGTCTTCGACTGGAGCAGACATGCCTGTTGCTGCTCCTCCTCCGGTGTGTGGAAAAATCTGGAACTGGCCTCCAGGCGTGGCGGCTGAACTCTCCGCGTCGTCGTTCTCTGGTCCCGGTTGACTTCGCTGGACTCCGCCGGCGGCAGGTAGGTGTTTGCGATCCCTCTCTGGGCTTGAGACTAGGGTTTCTTGGTGTCTTGCAGCTAGGGCCTGGTCCTCGTCATGGTCTTCTTGATGACTTGCATTGTATGGCCTGCGGGGCAGAGACTTGCATTGTTCCTGGCTTTCCGTTGCGGCTTCGGGTGTTGTTGGGGTCTCTGGTTGGTGAAGCCAGGAATCTCCCAACCTGCTTCTGAGTTGGTCGATATGCCTTCGCCACTCTTGACCGTCGCCCAACTTTACTTTATAGGATTTGGGACCGGTGATTTCAATTACGGTGGCACTCACCCACTTGGGGTCCCCTGCAAAGTTTTTAGCAAAAACTAAATCACCTATTGACAGTGTCCTTGTTGGTTTGCGAGATTCCGGAGGTGTCTCTGGATTATAAATGCGGTTAAGTCTGTCCAGTTGGGACCTCAGTTTCCATCCCATTAGCAATTCTACAGGGCTCCGGTTAGTGGCTGCACACGGTGTGATGTGCTGTGCCAACAAGAACTGGTCAATCCGTTCCTGCCAGTTCCCGGGGCCCATTCTAGTTAAAGTCTCTTTGGTCATTCTTACCATTCTTTCCGCTTGGCCATTGCTAGCCAGACAGAATGGCGAGACGAGCACATGCCTTATGCCAAGGTCAGCCAGGAACGATTCCATGTGCTGGGCTGTCAGCTGTGGGCCGTTGTCCGATACAAGGACATCTGGCAGGCCGTGAGTCATGAACAGTTTCCTTAAGGCTGTTGTGGTGGCTTCCGTCGTTGATGAATGCATGTTGACCACCTCCAGCCATTTAGAGTAGGCATCCACCACTATGAGGAATGTTTGCCCCACCAAAGACCCCACGAAGTCTATGTGGATTCTTGACCACGGGCCCTTTGGTTTCTCCCATTCGAATGGGGTGGTTCACGGTGGAACCGGTCTTGTTTCTTGGCATGGTAGGCAGGCTTTGTGGAATAACAACTCGCTCCCCCCACAACAAACATCCCTTAAGCACAGATAGTTCAGTTTGTTTGGTTTTAAATATTTTAATTTCTTCCCCTTCTTCCTCTTGTGGCCATCCCCTCAACACCCAGTTCATAACTTTGGACAGCACCTTGTCTTTCGCCGTATGTTCCACGATGTCCCGAGATGTGACGGGGCTGGTTCGTTCTATGTCGACTAGCAATATTTCGGCTACAGGTGTGGGGTCTTCCATGAAGTCGGGTGCTGGGCAGCGGCTGAGTGCGTCTGCGTGTCTGATGCTCTTTCCTGGTCTGTGGGTTAGCTTGTAGCTGTACCCGGATAGGAAGATGGACCAGCGGGTTAGTCGGGGTGACATATATTGCGGCGTTTGTTGATTGCCTGCAAGTAGACCCAATAGAGGCTTGTGGTCTGTGACAAGTTCAAATTTCCAGCCGTAAAGATATTCGTGGAAGCGCTTGATGCCGCCACTGCTGCAAGCACTTCCTTATCCAGTTGGCTGTAATTCCGCTCAGCTGGTGACAATGTCTTGGAATAAAAGGCGATAGGGGCTTCCGAGCCATTGGGTAGTTTGTGGCCGAGGACTGCCCCCACTCCAAAAGGTGAAGCGTTGCACGTTAATAATAGGAGGAGGGTCTCGCTGTACTGCATGAGGACGCTGTTAGATGAAAGCAAGTTCTTTACGGTGGCAAAAGCATTGGCCTCTCTTTGTCCCCATGTCCACGTGGTCGTCTTCCCCAGGAGCCTATGAAGAGGCTCAGCGACGGTCGCCTTCTGTTTTAAAAAAATGGCATAGAAGTTGAGTAAGCCCAGGAATGCTTGCAACTCTGCCTTGTTCTTGGGGGTCGGTGCCTCTTTGATGGCTTTTATTTTGGCATCTGTGGGGTGAATACCAGACCCATCGATCAGGAATCCCAGGAACTCTATGCTGGTAACCCCAAACTTGCATTTGTCTTTTTGCACTTTAAGCCCCCTCTCTTGGAATCGCCCTAGCACTTCACGAAGCCGGAATAGTAATTGTTCCTCTGAGTCCCCTGAGATGAAGACGTCGTCAAAGTAGGGAACCACGCCAGGGATGCTGTCGTTCCATCATACTTTGGAACAGGCCTGGGGCCACGCTGACCCCAAATTGCAGGTGGTTGCATTTAAACGCCCCCCTGTGTGTAACTATTGTCTGGGCTTCAGCTGTGGCTACGTCCACAGGTAGCTGCTGGTACGCTTGTGCCAGATCAAGTTTGGCGAAAATCTTTCTGTTTCCTAACGAGTGCAACAAATGTTGCACAATGGGCACAAGGTAAGCGTTTGGCTGCAGGGCTTTATTAATGGTCCCTTTATAGTCCGCGCACACCCTAATCGAACCGTCCGGCTTCATTGGGGTGACAATGGGAGTTTCCCATGCGGCATGGTCAACAGGTTCCAGTACCCCTTGCGCTATTAATTTGTCCAGTTGCTCGTCCACTTTAGGTCGGAGCGCAAATGGGACTCTGCGGGGCTTAAGTGTAATGGGGGTGATACTGGGGTCTAGGTTAAATGCTATGGGCTTGCCCTTATATTTACGTAGACTCCCATCGAAGTGGTCTGGAAGTTGGCCAGAAGCTTGTCTAACTTGTCCCCTTGGATTTGATTCAGTCCGGTGATGCCGATGCCGAGGGGTTTGAGCCATTCCACTCCCAGCAGGGTTGGTCTGTGTCCTTCAATGACTGTTAATGGCAGCTTCCCTCTGAAATCTTTGAAGCTGATGGGAACCTCTGCTCGGCCGAGCACACGAATGGGGTTGCCCTGGAAGTCATTCAGTCGTATGTTCTGTGGTTTCAGCTGCTGCCTTGTGATGGTTGGCATGAGCTGTTTCAGGGTTCCCCAGGCCATAATGGTGAAGGCGGAGCCCATGTTGAGCTCCATGTCACATGAACATCCCTCTATGGCCACAGTTATGTGGAACTTTTCCCCTTGACCGGCGTCGGAATGACCCACTGTGTGGTAGAGTCCCTTTGCATCTTGGTAATTATAATTGTCTCTTCGCCTGCCCCGCTGTCCCCCGGATCGGTTCTGACCTTGTCTCCCTGGATCCATGGGTGGTCTGGATGGGAATGGGGCAGGCTGGTACATGGACAGTTGTGTGGCTCTGCAAGCCTCTGCTATATGGCCCCGCTTTTGGCAGCGGCGGCAAATGGCTTCTTTAAATTTGCAGGTTGCCCTGGGATGTCCCCCTAGGCAGCCAGAACAATGGGGCTGCCTTTGCTCAAAGTCTCTGGGGCTCACACTCCTTTCTTGTTGGATGTGATGCATGTGGTCATCGTCGTCGGATTCCTCCTCTGCCTCTGGGACCTCGGTCATCCAATCGGTCTGCCGATGGGTGCGATGGATTCCACTGGTTCTCCGGATGTTGGCTGCAGAGTTGTCCAACGATTCGGCGGCTCTTGCTTCCTTGACCACATCTTTGAACGTGGCTCCCCTCCGGACTAGCAGTTTCTTCTGTAGGTTGAGATCCCTCATACCTAAGATTATTCTGTCTTTCATCATCTCCTCTGGGTTTATGAATTCACATTTTACAGCAATTTCCCGGAGTTTAGCCACGAAGTCGTTTATGGATTCACCTTCTTGTTGGCGTCGATGATAGAACTCATTTCTGCTGACCATCGGGGGGTCTGATGGCGCGTAGTGTTCTTTCAGCGCGGTTTGCAATGTTGTCCAAAAGATGGACTCAATATCTGTTGGTGCCACCAGGGTCTGTGCCATCTTGTAGGTTCGAGGACCGCAATAGGTGAGGAAGAGAGCCCTCTTCCTGTTGTCTGGTAGATCCTGGAAATTGTTTGCTTCCAGGAACATTCAGAACCAGGACATGTAGGTTTTCCATTCTTCCATCTTCGGATCGAAGAATGCTGGAGCTGGAGAGGTTTGAGTAGCCATCCTTTGGTTTGGCCGGAGCAGGTCGGTGCTTGCTTCTAAGATCGCCACAGATGCCACGAGGTGTCTTGGTCCTGTTGTCCTTCTTCAACCACCTTCGTCGCCAATGTTAGATTCGCGCGTGAATGAAGAGTCGAGACGTAGGAACAGTTCAGCACCTTTACTGTCTATTAGCTTGAACTAATACGGACTGCCGGCAGGCTGCAGGGAAGCCGCTTTTAAGGGCTTCCCTGAAGCCGGCTAGCCATTGACAGCAGTTTATTTCTCCCGCTGCTAGATTAGCCAATCAGCGGCGGCTATGCAAATCCATACTCCGTACGTCAGTACGTAACAGTATTCTTAATGAAGTGGGGGAGGTAAGGTGTTGCAACTATGGCTTCATTTCTCCCTGCCCTGGCTGTCCTGCTGCCTGTTGAGCAGCACACTCAAGGTCAAGCTTGCTTACAAAATGGGGGAGAAGGCAAAAATGAGCATCTGAAAAGGCAAGAGAAGAGCTACCACTGCTCAGTTTTCCTTTTCCATTTCCAAATTCCCATCTAGTGACTTCCAATCCTCTCTCTTTCTAAAACACCTCTCAGAGAGCCCCCCTACGAGGGAGATGGGTGGTTAAGAAGTTTGATATATAAATAATTCCTTCTTTTCTCAAGATGGGATCTAGCAGGCCGACCTATCTTAGGCAAAGTAATATGGCAGATCATGTGTTGGGGGGATCCTCTTGCTTAACTAGTGTTAAAATATGGGCCATCTGCTTTTCAGTTTGTTTCTGATTACAGAAGAAACAAGTGTTCATATTTTGTCCTTGGGCAGAAAAATAGGGCTGGTCCTGATAAACGCTGTCCTAAGACCTTTCCCTGCTGCTGAGTTAAGGGCCATCTACCCATCCTTAACTTGGTGGAAAATTAGGCCAGCGTGAAATTTGCTGATCCTGATTTACCTCCAGGATAAATCTTTGTTGGGCCCCAAGACCAACCTCCCCATAACCAGTAAAAGAGCCAGGTATCAAGGACTGTCCCCCCCCCTCCCAATAAGGATTACTTTTCACTTTCTGGAATTATTTCCCATCCATTCCTTACCCGAAATTTAGATTGCCATCCTCTCTTGAATGATTTGTCTTTCCAGGCAGAAGAGACAAATATATATCAGAAGCAGAAATGGTGGAACAGCCGTGAGAAGAGCAGTGGAAAAAAGTCGCCTTGATCATTCTAAGTTCACCTTATTAGCAATAGCACTTAGACTTATATACCGCTTCCCAGTGTTTTACAGCACTTTCTAAGCCAGGGGTGTCAAACTCGCGGCCCACAGGCCGGATGTGTCATGCGCTGACCACGCCCACCCATTTTAGCAAAGGGGAAAAAAGTCCCAATACATTACTTGATGGCAACATGACACCGCGAGTTTGACACCCCTGCTCTAAGCGGTTTACAGAGTCAGCATATTGCCCCCAACAATCTGGGTCCTCATTTTACCAACCTCAGAAGGATGGAGTCCCTTGGGAGTTGGGCGGCATACAAATTTAATAAATAATAATAATAATGGAAGGCTGAGTCAACCTTGAGCCGGTGAAGATACTACACCAAATCTAGGTTTAGCATTGTGTGTGTGTGTTGGTATGTATTCACACCCCTAAATCAAAATATCTCTCTGAATAAGACATTCACAGTTTTTGCTTAATGCACGTGTTATGCTCTACAAATGATTAAATTTCAAAAAGCAGCAACAACAATTGGGCTAAGAAGCCTTTTAAAAATTGTGGCTTTTTAAAAAGGAAGGAAGGTGGGAGAGGGGGTGGAGGACTCGGTTATCTCTAATCTAGTGTGAAAAATCTACCAGGAAACCTTCAAATTATGGCCTCTTTTTCCACTCATCTATTTCCTGTGGTGTATACATTCACTACATATACACTGGCGTCATCATGTACTAATTTTATGTATAAGGTAGGGATTTCCCAGTCTAGTGTGCCTAAAAATAGAATTAGATCTTGCTTGGGAACATAGAAAGCTTTAGAGTTAAGCAGATCAACCAGATAAATGCAGTCAGCTGTCCCATTTGTACTCTGATTTTCTGCTAGAATATTTTAATAGGGAATTTAATATATAATATTGAGATAATATGATACCTGTGCATATTTTCATGGTAGTAATGCAGAGGAACCTAAAGAGCTACCTGGTACCGGATTATTAGTCTTCCAAGATACTATTGTCTATACTAACTAGAAATAGTTATTCGGACTTTCACATTGGTGTCATTCTTAATCCAATACAGGGATATCAAACATTGAATTTTGGATTTTCTGTATGCAAAGCAGTTATTCTGCTACTAACCCAGAGCCTTTGACTTTTCATAACTTATTTATTTATTCAGTTAGCATCTCACCCTTTTAATGTAGGAACCTAAGGCAACATATCAATACTCCTTTCTCTTTTTATCCCACATTAATAAACCTGAGATAGGTTGGGTTGGAAGAGAGTGATTCACCCAGTGAGCTTCTGTGACTGAGGGTGGACAAGAACCTGGGTGCCCCCATGTCTAATCCCACAGTGCATGGCACCGCACTGGCTCTCGAATGCTGTACCTCAGATGAATCTTAACCCATGTAGATATTCCAGTTGGTGGTAAAAAATAATTGCATGTCATTATTGCACCCACTTGTACTTCCTGATCGTACAAGATGAATGGTATATTTAATGATGCAAGTTTTTGGTTCACATTAGATATATATGTGACCTATTCCTGTCATTGAGAGCTATGATCAAGAATTATGAACAGTGGAAGACTGGACCAGTTCTTCTAGTTGTACACAAGATGAGATCGTGTCTGTCTGCTCTGCATTTCTTTGCTAAGCTGGATCCCCATCCTTACTTCACCTGGGATACATTTGCATGCTATATTGTACATATTGCTATAGTTACTCATCAGATCTGTGCACAGGGCAATCTACACTATTTACTCCTTAGCTTTTAGCTTGTTTGTTCAAAGAAACTATGAGAAAATGCCAAATTAGTAACAACAACAACAACAACAAATCTGGCAAAATATAGGCCACTTCAAATTAAAAATAAGATTTTTTTTAAAAATTAAAAATAGGTTACTACCTTTTTCTATAAAAGTCAGCTTCTGGCTTTGGTCTCACAATGTTGGTCACACTCTGTTACTGCCAAAAGACAGAATCTCAAAGGCAGGCCTGCTTTGGTCTGGCAACAATTCAGAGGTGGGTTCCTCCCGGTTCGGACCGGTTCGCCTGAACCAGTAGCAACCCACTGGTGATGTCACAGTGATTTGGTCGGTGCCGGTCTGTGGACGCCGTCATCTTTTTTTGGGGGGGGGGGAAATTTTTTTGAAAAATTTTTTTGGGGGGGAATTTTTTTTATTTTTTTCTTCTGCGCACGCGCAGAAGCCGAGTTTCCAGTACTGCGCATGCATCACCATCTTGTTTTTGGCTTTTGGGGGAATTTTTTGGCACTGCGCATGTGCACGCATGCAAAGCACCCACGCGCCCATGAGGCGCGGCCATGCGGCGTGGGAGAAAGCGAACTGGCAGCGAGGTAAGTTAGAACCCACCCCTGCAACAATCCCACAGGAAGAATCATCTCTGTCTACTCTATGCTCTCCTGCACAGATACAAGGAGGGGGAGGTGTCTTCATAATGGCCATGCTAAGGCTTTGAAAAGATGTAGTACTTTACATAGCCCAAATACTTTTCTCTTGTCCTCTGAGAATTACACAGTTCAAGAGGTAATACTTAGCTAATAAAGCCAAATAGGGCTATTTGAACCAAGAAAGCTAGAAAATTGCAGAGCTATAGACTAGACTAGAAAAGTGAAAAAAATACCCCAAAATAAGTTAATTGTAAATCACTTCCATCTAGTTACAAAGGAAATTGAATAGTTTATTAGAAATCAAGCTTGACTTGAGACTTCCTGGGAAGACATGGCAAACTCTGCAAAAGCAGAGCTCATAACTGTAGCAAAGACCAAAGAATTGGTGAGTAAACTGGTTCTTTTGATTTCCTTTTCTCCAAATAAGGAGAGGATGGGAGATCACCCACTTGTGCTCTGGACGGCTGCTTCTTATGAGGAGACTGCAGGACAATGATGTTCCACAGGTCTGAATTCTGGGAAATGAAGGGATTAGTCATCTTGCTCATAAGAGCCGAGGTGGCGCAGTGGTTAGAGTGCAGCACTGCAGGCTACTTCAGCTGACTGCTAGCTGCAGTTCGGCGGTTCAAATCTCACCGGCTCAAGGTTGACTCAGCCTTCCATCCTTCTGAGGTGGGTAAAATGAGGACCCAGATTGTTGGGGGCAATATGCTAACTCTGTAAACCGCTTAGAGAGGGCTATAAAGCACTATGAAGCGGTATATAAGTCTAAGTGCTATTGCTATTATCTGAAGGACCTATATATGCAGTATGTGAGGAGCAGTAGTGGCGCAGTGGTTAGAATGCAGTACTGCAGGGTTAACTCACTGCTTACTCCAGGAGTTCAATTCTCACCAGCTCAAGGTTGACTCAGCCTTCCATCCTTCCGAGGTGGGTAAAATGAGGACCCAGATTGTTGGGGGCAATATGCTGACTCTGTGAACCGCTTAGAGAGGGCTGTAAAGCACTATGAAGCGGTATATAAGTCTAAGTGCTATTGCTATAACCATAGCAGAGTCTTTTAAAGGGCACTAAGTTTGCAAGCCTCACCTTCTGAAATTGTTTTAAAGCTATTACAGGCCTTTGGAACAACAAGTTCGAAAAGTTGCTCGGAGAGTTTAGTTTCAACTCTATGATTTTAGATATTGGACACTAGAGGGGATTGAAGATTCTAAGTAGAAGGGGAAAAATACAAGCCTGCTTTTGGTGTTGGTTAACTGGGACTTGAAAAATAATAAAAATGTCATTGGAAATATTAAAGATTTTTGAACAATGGAGCCTAAAATCAGTATCTACAATATCAATAGTGTCAGTAATGATGTCAGATTCTATATAGATAGATTATGTCCAAAGGATGTTGATGGGTAATGGAATATATGGAGCAAGTTTCATTTAACAGGACAGAGAAAATGCCAAAGGTAGAGCTATAGATGACAGTCCAGAAGAGTCATTTGGAAAATAATGCTTTACTGGATATACAAAAAAAGCTGGCTAAAAATTAAAAGGGAAATTGGATCTACAAAAGAGGCTTGTTAAATTCTTGAAGAGATCGGTGTGACAGGATAAAGAATTGAAGAGAAATCAAATCCTATGACAATATTTAATAAAGATTTAAACTGTTAGTAGTCAAAGGAAGGAATATAAAGTTGGTTTATTTGAGTAAGGTTGAAAGAAAATATTTATTTGAAAAGTTCTCGTAACCAATTATGGATCTTTTGCTATCACTAACATTGAAATGATGTTTTATGGATTTGCTTATAAATAAGGAATGGACTATGGGATGAAGAGGTATTTGTTTGTAATCTAATTTTCTATAATTGTAAGTCATTTCTTTATATATTTCTTTTCTTTTTCTATATCATACTTTATTTTTCCTCTTTTTTCTTGCACTGTTTATTCTTTTTTAACTCTTACTTTCTTACTTTTTAAAGTTTAGTTTGTATTAGTTTTAGTAATAAAAATTCTTAATAAAATTATAAATTTTAGAAATAAAATTTAAAGAAGAAATAAAGAAATCAAGCTTGACTAGATTTTTACAGTTTATCTATATAAATTAAAAAGAGAGCCAGTTTGGTGCAGTGGTTAAAGCACCAGACTAGAAATTGGGTTACCATGAGTTCTAATCCTGTTTTGGGCATAAAGCCAGCTAGATATACTTATGTCAGTCATTCTCTCTCAACCCCAGGAAGAAGTCAAGGGCAAACCACTTTTGAAACCACCTTGCCAAGAAAACTGCAGGGACTATTCCAGGCTGTCACTAGGAACCAAAACTGACTGGAACGAACCAAATGATAATAATTGCTTTGTCAATTATTAGAACACTTCACATAGGGACAATGTTGCAGGAGATGAAAACCTATCCACCAGTCCTCATAAAGCATGGCCTGGCGTGTATTAGCGGAGGAATCATATACAGGTAGTCCTCGAGTTACCACCACAACTGAGCCCAAAATTTATGTTGCTAAGTGAAACAGGTGTTAAGCGAGTTTGCCCCATTTTACGACTTTTCTTGCCACAATTGTTAAGTGAAACATTGCATTTGTTAAGTTAGTAACATGGTTGTTAAGTGAATCTGGCTTCCCCATTGATTTTGCTTGTCAGAAAGTCACAAAAGAGGATCACATTACCTTGGGACACTGTCATAGCAATAGCAATAGCAATAGCAATAGCAATAGCAATAGCAATAGCAATAGCAATAGCAATAGCAATAGCAATAGCAATAGCAATAGCAA
>QLTV01003285.1:259381-283026 GCA_003457575.1 Thermophis baileyi | reverse complement strand
GCCAAGTGTGATTGGACACACAAGGAATTTGTCTTTGGTGCATATGCTCTCAGTGTACATAAAAAGACAAGATACATTCGTCAAGAATCATGAGGTACAACACTTAATGATTGTCATAGGGTACAAATAAGCAATCAGGAAACAATCAATATTAATATAAATCGTAAGGATACAAGCAACAAGTTACAGTCATACAGTCATAAATGGGAGGAGATGGGTGATAGGAACGATGAGAAGACTAATAGTAATAGTAATGCAGCCTTAGTGAATAGTTTGACAGTGGTGAGGGAATTATTGGTTTAGCAGAGTGATGGTGTTCAGGGAAAAAACTGTTCTTGTGTCTAGTTGTCTTGGTGTGCAGTGCTCTATAGCGTCGTTTTGAGGGTAGGAGTTGAAACAGTTTTGTCATCTTAGATGTTCCACAATGAAGTCAGTTTAGAAAAGTGTCCTTATTAGTAAAAGCTGTTTGGTAGAAACTGCTGCCATAATAGATGCCTCAAAGCCTGACTTGTTGGTTCAATTCTTTTCGCCCAGTTTCCTTCTTGCACATTCTTCTCTTTCTATCCTTCCTCCTTTTTTTTAATCCGATGTTGCTGAAGGCTTTGATCTTCTAAATTCCTGTGGGTGGGTGGGTGGCTGGGCTCCGTTGAGACGTCTACCCTTCAGCTGGCCCCTGGCGGAAAATGATAGAGAGGACAGAAGGCAGGGCACCACAGATATAACCTTCTCTCTAGAAACAGCTGTCTTTTCCCCTGAAGGCAGGAGGGGAGGGGAGGGGAGGGAAGGACGGAGAACAGGAGGGGCTTGTGGACAAGCTTAAATTGTAAAACTAATCTGGTGCTAGAAGGGGTAAGGCAAACGGTGTTTGATATGGGATAAAAATACAACTCCCTTAAATCTCTTAGAGTCTGGCTTAACCTTGGTTTGACTCTGCAAAGGAAGGATGAGCTTGAATTAGAAACAAAAAGTTCTTTCTGTCTAGACTGAATCTTACATATTGATTTCTGGCTATTAAGGTGGGACTTTCCTCCTTTCTCCTCCATTAATATGGAGAGCAAAATACTCGAATGGCTCCAAGACGATCTTTGGCTGAGTATGTCTGCTTTATTTTTTATTTTTATTTATTTTTTTGCTTTGCATCTAAGGTAATTCCTTGCCATGATTCTTCAGCCGCTGCTATGCGAAAGAAAGGCTATGGGCTGGCATGCTACAGCAGCTGAAGCTCACTGCCATCTAATTCCACTCTGCATACCAAGGGAATGCCTTTTATTTCACATTCCTTGTAGAAAATTCTGGATAAAACTGATTTAGCCAGGGGTTGCAAATCCAGCCTGCAAGATCTCTTCATTGGTCATTTAGCTATATCACACAGAGACACTTTCCTCATTTGGCTGCAGGCTGGCCTTAGAATTTTCTGCAACAAGAAAAAAAAGAAAAGAGAGAGAGAGAGAGAGAGAAACAGAAGAGAGTGCACCCCCATCACAGGATTCCTTCTGTCATACTTTTTCAGGACATCCCCAAAGGCATATTGAGAATTGTAGGAGCTGTAGTCTCAAGATCTTTGGAGGCACTAAGTTGGAAGATTGTATAAACAGCATATCCCGGGACAGCCAGGTTCCAAGATTCAGTCAATTGGCTGGATGATCTTAAGTCAGTCATTATCAGCGTAACACACTCCATCCTTACTTTCAAGATTTAAAGGAGAATCTTATCCACAACCTTGATGCCCTGAAGAAAATAAAGAAAAGGTATAGTGAATAAAACTAATACATGAATATAGTTTCTTTGGTTTTCCACAGACAATTAGCGAAGTATTTCTGTGATCCAATTTATAATCAGGAAGGGCAGAAGACTAAAATGCATCGGTAGATATTTGGATGATTGGCAAGAGATCTGCATGGGTATCTCTTGATTCCCAACTGATTAAAAAAAAAAAATCCCTCTGCATACCGGAGCTAGTTTGGGCTGCTGAGATTAAGGCCTTCCCAGTGCGTTCCCACTGCATCATCAGATTTCTGCAGCTCTTCTACCTCAGCTGCCACACAGAGGGAAGGGCGTGAGATCAGTTCTGCAGCATTCACACTGGAGCTGCGAAGTGGGTGGTTTCCAGGTGGTGAGAACTCTCCACTCATCCTGTCTCTCCTTCCTCGTCTCTTTCCCTCCCTTCTCAAATGAGGTGCCGTACAGGCTCACCAACAATTCACTGTGCTTTTTAAAACTCATCACTATGCTCTCCCTCCAGTTGAACTCAAGGCACGAGGTGCTAGCTATGACTTCACTGTTTTCTAGACTGAAATAATTACAGTGAAGTAGAAACAAGGGAGAAGCACAGCGGGGAAGGGCACTGGGCAAAACACGACATTGGTGTATTGGAGGAAGTACAGGTCAGCTGATGGGGAGGGCTGAATATTACAAGGATGGAAAAGTGAAGATTTCTGCAGGTCAGTGAGAAAATGCTTCAGAGAGGTAGTGGTTGGTGGGTAAAGTGATGACTGTGTGCAAGTGACCTATATGTATGTCCTTTACATCAAGTTGTGGTTTGAAGGGTTCTTGTGAAAAAACAAGGTTAGAACAATTAGTCAGTAGAACAACTGGCCTCCAGAAGTTGTGAATGCTCCAACACTGGAAGTTTTAAAGAAGAGATTGGACAACCATTCGTCTGAAATGGTATAGGGCAGGGGTGTCAAACTCGCAGCCCGCGGGCCGGATGCATCATGCGCTGGCCACCCCCACCCCTGGTTTAGCGAAGGGAAAAAAAGTTACGTGATGACAACATGTCATCGTGAGTTTGACACCCCTGGTATAGGGTTTCCTGCCTGAGCAGGGGTTGGACTAGAAGACCTCCAAGGTCCCTTCCAACTCTGTTATTCTATTATGTGCTAAATCTGAATTCCACTGACCTGAGATTTATTTAATAAAATAAGTCACCTTGAGCTGCCTGTAGGTGAGATGGGTGGCATGTACGTTTAATAAATAAAAGAAGGTAATTTCTTTTATTCTGTAGATGCAGAGTATTATTTGCACTGTTGCTTCTCTAGGCCAAATGGCAAGAGAGCTCAGCTGACAAAAGGGAAGGATCTGTTTAGAAACAAAGTCTAAGGAAAGAGGGATATTTCTCACTGCCATCCACGTCACTGTAAATACTCCAACACAGTTGTTCAGGGGACAGATATATATTAAATGTAGTCAATGTATATACTGAGCATGAGTGCGTTTTATTTTTGACTGGTGTAAACAGAGTCTTCCACCAAAGCACAGCAGCTGCTTCCATGCCAGGCAGAAGCTGCTCCTGTCTTGAACATGAATTGATTTAGATCATTAGGAAGTGTTATTTAGAGGAGCCTGAAATTATTTGGCAAGTCTCAGGGCTTAGTCATCCAAAGGGGGTGTGGCTTCATATGTGCCACCACCCCTCAGCTGTTTTTTAAATCTTACACCTAATGGCTCACAGGCAGTCTCGGTGTTTGGGGGAATGAGTTAGGAAGCGGGGGAGTAGCATGGCTAGAAATAACTTGCAAATTACCCTCCATGCCCAAGAGTTTCTAGCTCAGATGAAAGAACATGAAGAGATGAGCAGTGTTAAATAAGATATGGAAATACTGTGGCCACTGGGAGGACTGTATAGAAGTATGAGCAGCTTGGGCCCTGTTAGAAAATGCCTCCAGTCGGAAGCTTCCCAGCACAAAGTAGCCATCAGAGCCTCAATGTCCTTCAGATGCACATATTCGTGTAAACATCATATGAGCAATTTGGCTGATCCATCTGTGTTGCTGCAATGAACTGCTTGACTTTATAGAAGGAGCCATAGCTAATAATAATGGAAATAGCAGCAGCACATAGAATAATAACATGTCTATTGTTTGGCCACTGCCTGGAAGGAAGCAAGTTTAAAGAGTAACGTACCATATTTCTACTCATTTAAAAAAAAAAAAAAACAGCAAGCAGGATTTGCAGCAAAATTTTGCAATGTGGACTGCTAAGGATTCCAGTCATCCAGTCAAGCATTTTTGCAGGCTATTTCATTTCATATCCCCCCCCCCTTTCCTCTGTGTTCAATTTTCCCTTTGGCTGCATTCTATGCCTGAGCATGTCACTGGATTAGTCTGTAGGTTTCGGTTCCCTTACGACAGAAGACAAACCGCCAGTATGAAGATAGGACAACCCGCTAGTTATTTCCAGAAGACGCGCCCGCTGTATGTAACTCATAATCCACCCACAGCTGAGGCATTAGGTGCTCTGCCTTAGAATCATAGAAACATGGAGCTGGTAGGGACCTTGGAGTTTATTCCAGTCCAACCAGAGGTGGGTTCCTCCTGGTTCGCACCGGTTCTATAGAACCGGTAGTAAACCGGTGGTGACGTCACGGAGCTGGTTCTGTTGATGCCGGTCCGTGGACGCCACCATCTTTTTTGGGGGATTTTTTGGAGGGGGGATTTTTTTGGGGGGGGGAGAATTTTTTGTTGGTTTTTGCTTCTGCACATGCGCAGAAGTCAAGTTATCAGCACTGCGCATGCGCCACCATCTTGCTTTTGGCTTTTTTTTTTGCTATTTTTGCTTGTTTTGCTTCTGTGCATGCACAGAAGCTGGGTTTTTGGCACTGCGCATGCGCGGGCGCACAATGAGCAGCCACGCGGCGCACAATGCGCACGCAGCCACGCGGCACGGGAGGAAGCGAACTGGTGGCGAGGTAAGTTAGAACTCACCCCTGAGTCCAGCCCTCTGCTCATGGCAGGAGACCTTATGTCATCCTGGATGAATGGTTGTCCAATCTTTTCTTGAAAATCTCCAGTGCTGGTGTACCCACAACTCTGGGAGGCTGGCTGCTCTATTGCTTAATTGTTCTCATTGTCTGGAAGTTTCTTCTTAGTTCCAGGTTGGATCTCTCTTTAGTGAGCTTCCACCCATTGCTTCTTGTCCTACCCTCAGGAACTTTGGAGAATAAGTCGACTCCCACCTCTCTATGGTAGTCCATCATGTACCGGATGACAGCTATCTTGTCACCCCTAATTCTCTTCCTTAGTGTAGACTATCTAGTTCTCTCAACCATTCCTTGTACGATTTATCCTGCAGATCCTTTATAATCTTAGTTGCTCTTGTCTATACTCTTTCAAGAGTTTCAGTACCTTTTTTGTGTGGTGATGAGCAGAATTGGATGCAGCATTCCAAGTGTGGCCTCACTCGTGCAGTATAAAGCGATACAATCACTTCTCATGATCTTGATGCTATCTCTCTGTTGATGCAGCCTAGGACCACATTGACTTTTTTTGGCAGCTGCAGCACTCTGCTAGCTGATATTTAAATGGTGATTCACTATGACATCTAGATCCCTTTCACAGTTACTAATGCTGAGCCAGATACCATCTACTCTATACCTGTGCATTTTATTTGTCCTGCCTAGGTGCAGGACCTTACTTTTCTCACCACTGAACTGCACCTTTTGCTCAAGTCTGTCAAGATCCTGCTTAATCTTGAATCTATCCTCCAAAGTGTTAGCAATTTCCCCCAGCTTAGCGATGTCTGCACATTTGATGAGCTCTCCTTCTATCCCCTCATCTAGATCTTTTATGAAGATGCTGAAGAGCATTGGTCCCAAAACAGAGCTTGAGGTATCCAACTGTATGCTTCCCTCCATGTAGATGTAGTTCCTTTAAAGACTATATGCTGAGTGTGGTTGGTCATCCAACTGTGAATCCATCTGGTGTGGTGGTACTGTCTATCCCATATTGTTCTATCTTACTAAGAAGTATGGTAGGTTGTGGTCTATTTTGTCAAATGTCAAATGTCTAAATATACTATATCAATAGCATTTCCTTGATCCACTAATTTAGTCACTTTATCAAAGAAGGCAGTAAGATTTGTCTGGCATGATCTGTTTTTAACAAGCCCGTATTGTTCATTTTTAGAAGCTCACAAATCTGCTGCTTGATTATCTTTTCCAGAGTTTTCCTGAGCATTGATGCCAAACTGATTGGTCTGATTTTGAAGATTGGAACCACATCAGCTCTTTTTCAGTCCTCTGGTAGTTCCCCCATGCTCTAGGAACTGTGAAAGATTTTGCTCAGAGGTCCCAAGATCACATCTTCCAGATCCTCAGAATCCTGGTCCAGGTAATTTGAACTCGTCTAGAGTGGATAGGCATTTTCTTATCATTTTCTTGCCTATTTTGACCTGCATTGTGAGAAGATAGAAGCAAAGAAGGTATTAAGTAGTTTTGCTTTCTCCCTGCTGCTCTTCACCTTCTTGCCATCTTCTCCCATTATCTTGCCTCTACTGTGTAGGCAAAGTAGGCCACATGGGAGGTGGCCTAAAATAACATAGCTTCAATGATCCTGTCGTGGGCACCATTCCCTTCCATCTGGTCCCTGGCCTTTTCCCCTGCCCCCCCCCAATCTATTTCCACTAGGAAGTAGACTGAAACTCCAGCTTCAGTGGCCACTGTTTTTGCATATTTTTAAAAATGCATTGCTGATAAATTGTGGAGTCCTAAAATTGACTTCGTTGTTCTTAACACATGGAATTGGAACTGTAGTTGAATGGATTGGACTCTTGCACTACTGTAACCTATCAGGCAGTAAATTCCTTTTCTAGTGACTACTTCGCCCAGGAGCCCTGTGTCTATCCTTCCTTTTTTCACATACTATATTCTTAGAGTTCCTATGATGGATTACAGCACACCTTTACAATCCTTTCTTCAGCTCTTGGACAGTACTTATCCAACAGCTGTACATATCCAGATGTCCTCTTGAGGGCAGCCAAGAGACTAAAAAACTAACTGTATGTAGATGCCAGAGGTAGATAAACAATAACTCATCTGCAGCTACCAAATTCCTTTTTGCTAGAGTCCTACCAAGCCCCCCCTAACATTTCAGTAGCAAAATCACTGAATAATGATTATGCAATTCTTTGTTGTTTTTAGCAGAAAATCAAATAACATTTATATTTTATAAACATTTCCCCAAATTGTAGGAAATTTCAAGGACCTTTTGTCTCTAGTTCGAATTTTAAAAACAAGTGACCCAGAAAAGTACAATCACTCAAGTGATGCTGCGTTGAAAAACTGATGTGGCCCTGCTTTAAACATATAAAACCATTTTTACAACAGATGAGAAACTTCAAAGCAAGGACAGACACCTTCTATGCCATAATCATACCAGCAATAATCTACAGCTGTGAAATGTGGAACCTAAGAAAATCGGAAATAGAGAAACTGAATAATGCAGCACGTGATGGGGAGGCAAGTGCTAAAGATCTTGCTCAGAGACCAGCTTCAAAATACGAAAATTCATTGCAGAACCAACTTCAAAATATGTCATCAAAGTAGCATAAAAACAGAAAGATGAATGGGCAGGAAATTTATTCGCATACATGGCAACAGATGGGCCTGAAAGATGGCATACTGTTTAATCAATGACTTTGTAAATCTATCAAGTTGACCACCCCTACGAGATGGAGAGATGAAATACAGAAAAACCTAGATTCCAGTTGGAATATCATAGCATAGGACCATACGCAATACAAACACCTGCTGATATTCTTGCTTTGGACAGTGAACCCATCTGAATAAATGTGATGATTGAATATCGACATTTAATAAATGTCTGAAATAGGAGAATTCAACAGAAAATACCATCTGTCTAGTAATGTTAACTGGATTTACTGTTTTGCCCTGTGTGAACCTTGCTTGCAAAAAACAACAGCAGCAACAGCAACAATAATGCCTTTCTTTCTTTAGAGCAGCGGTTCTCAACCTGTGGGTCGCGACCCCTTTGGGGGTCGAATGACCATTTCACAGGGGTCGCCGCGCGCATTAGCCCGCCATCTTGGTGCCACCGTCACTGCAGGGGTGAAATGCTCCCGGTTCGGCCATGCCTGCGGGTCGCCGGACAGCCGGTAGCTACAGAAGCGGGAGACTTCGCCCATGCGCCCGGACGCCGCCATTTGGGTTCTTTTACCCTCTGCACATGCGCAGAACGCTTTGCATATGTGCAGAGGGGACCAAAATTCAGACACTTGGCGACTGCATGTATTTTTGACGGGGGGTCGCGGCATTAGAAAGGTTGAGAACCACTGCTTTAGAGCAACTGTAAATATGATGGCAGACCTAGGCTAGATGCTTTCAAGGAAGGCACCAGAGGTGGGTTCCTACCGGTTCTAACCGGTTCTTTAGAACCGTTAGTAGCTTAGTGATGACGTCACAGAGCTGGTTCCGTCGGTGTCTCCGTGGGTGCCGCCATCTTGGATTTTGCTTCTGCGCATGCGCAGAAGCTAATTTTTGCTTCTGCGCATGCGTAGAAGCTGTTTTTTGATTGCTGTGTGCCCGCACACACATGCGCACAGCGCGACACTGAGCGAACCGGAGGCAAAAGGATCCAGAACCCACCCCTGGAAGGCACACTTGGTTTTCAATACAGAGGCTTGTTCCAGTCCTTCGTGCTCAGCTATGAGACCTGGTGTTCAGAGTTTTGGTGACCTTAGTCTCCATCAATTGCTATTTAATATGAGACTGGCTTATGAGTCCCAGATCATCTATGATTTAATCTTGGATGAGAGGCTGATCCAGAATACATTACTGAAAACTGGTGTGGCACGGAAAGAAGGATCCCTCTCTTGGAAACAGGCCTTGTAGGTTTCAGGTATGGTACTAGCCACAGTTCCAGAACAGGATTGGGATTGTAATTATTGCCAAACAAAGTCCAGTTGCCTTTGGAAAATGCACCTTTGGGACAACCATGACCTGGATGAATGAGAATCTCCATAGACATATTGCCATCTAGGAATCTCTGGTAACTTTTAGGGGTGCAGATCTGGATATAATTAAATGTGAGACCCTCCTTGTGAAATTGAGTGAAAAGGGTCAGATGGAATTGCTAAATTGTGTACAGTACTAGCTTCCCTACTATGTAGCAGCTTCCCTGCACAAGTCCATCAACCCTATGGACAAGTTGGCAGTGGAACCCTTCATTGGAGGGAGAAAGATCCTATTCATTTGCTTTGCCCCAGGTGACTGATAAACCCAGCTGGGTTTGAGGGAATTTGGGGTTATCTCTGAAATGCTATTGCATACACTAGCCGAGGCGTTAGTTGCTTGAAATGAACAGTGGACAATAGCCTTTGATCAGATTATGCCTGTGTAGATTCTCTATGTTCGAGGAACCTGTAAATCCTCCTTGTTTCCCAAGAGCTCCTGCAGATTAAATGCCATAATATGCCTAGAGCACTGCTAGAGGAAGATGAAGGGCAAATCTGACCAAGCACAGGTAAGAGCCTTGATTAAAACTTACTTGGAAGCAGAAACAGCAGCAAAGCAAGCTCACTTCTCGGCTCTTATTGCACTTGCAGATAAGGTAACTGGCAGTCCTCTTTCAGATGACCACATTTCTCTAGTAAGAAGCTAGAATTTAGTCAGGGAGGTCCTATGAAAGGGACTGAGATCAGTTTCATTTAATTAGCCCTGAGGAAAGAGAACAGGGTCCTTGGACTGGTGTGCTCTGCCACCTGTGTTTTAGATGCCCTACCTGGTTGGTCCAGATCAGCTGGGATGTGCACTAGTTGGTCCAAGTGGTGGTGAATGCTTCTTTGTGGGAGAAGGTGGTTCCATCTGTTTTGAAGAAGCCAGCAGTCTATTCCTTCCTTTAGAAGCCTCCTTAGACCCAAAAGCACTGGATAACTTTTCTCTCACATATACTGTAACTTCCCTTTCTAGGGAGAGTTGTTGAGAACATGGTAGGTACACAATTTATACTGTAATACCAAGATAGTATACACTTGTGGGTGACCTTCAGAAGGCTCCAAATGGAGGCTTTGTGTCTGGCACAGCCCTTTTAGATCTCTCAGCAACTTTCAATACCATGGTATCCTTCTAGACCAAGTTTAGGAGTTGGGAATGGGTAGCAGTGTTTTGCAATGAGTCTTCTCTTTCCTGTGAGTTCCAGTTGGTTTTGACGGGAAGAGGGGCCTCCTTTTATTTAACAGCTATGTAAAGTCATCTATCAGCATGGAGTGAATTGCCATCAGTATGATAATGACACTCAGCTTTATATTTCTATCCTTGGCTGTACAAGTAACACTGTTGAGGTTCTTACTCAGTGTCTGGAGACTGTGAAGGTTTGGATGGGGGAGAATAGGTTGTAGTCAATCATGCAAGATCAAGGTGCTTCAGATTTGGGCATGTCTGGTTATGTTTCATCTCTAACTTTTGATGGGTACCACTCACACACACACACCCAACAGAATTACTGCACAATCTTGAAGAATACAAGGGGGTCTTTGCAGAGTTTCACTTTGTATACCAATCACACCCATTCCTGGACCAGAAGACCCAACCCACTCTTAGTTATACCTTAGGACTGTGACCTGATTGGATAACTGCAACAGCTCTACATAGTACTGTGCTTGAAGAATACTTGGAGATTTTAACTGGTTCAAAATGTAGAGCTATGCAGAGTTTGGGATTAATTTCCTTAGTAATGAATTTTTAATTGTTTGTACCATAAATCTTGTACCAAGAATTACATGTTTATGATGGGTGGGCTCTTCTTATTTTATTTGTTTTTGTTGGGTTTGTCTTTTTGAATTGTATTGTACTTTATTCTCTTTGTTATACTGTTAGTCACCCATAGTCATTCCAAGTTGATGGCATCTAAATCAAATAAATTAAATTAAAAAACAAACTTGGTATTCCCTAAATGTTTTGGACTGTAGCTTCTTCTTGTCTCTGAATTGTGCTGTTTGGGCTTCATACTCAAGGAATTAATTCAACATTAGTGTAGTATGTAGTACTTCTACTATTGAAGTGGTGATTATTAAGAGTACTATCAATGTCCTCTTTTATAGAGATGCAGAAATAAAAGGATATTTCACTTCCCAAATAGATGATGCCCAGCCTTTTTTTTTTTTTAAACTCAACAAAATATGAGCAAAGCTTGATTTCTTAGAAGCAGGCAAGCACAAGGAATCCAGCTGAGCTTAGCTTTTATCCAGTTTTGTGTTTGGACACAGTATCCCCTCCCCTGGCCCATATTCATGCCAAAAGTACACCATCCATTTCCACTAGTGGCTTTCTTTAAACCAGACGCAGGGAAATGTTGAAAGACATCTTGAAAAGGTGTGTTTTGAAGACCTGCATTCCACACATAGAAGCTGATTTTTGGTGACAGCAGCGGGTAGAACAGAATGAATTATAGTGACATATTCTCAGACAGAGGTGGAAGGTTTTGTTTTTTGCAAGAAGGGCAACCTAGCTGACCTAACTGAAACATGAAGAAAGAAACGTGGGCATTTCTTTCAGTGAGCAAACTGGATATAGTAATGGCAACAGATACTTATTCTGAGTCAGCAGAAACACACAACTCACAAAGAATATTTATTCACCAATGAATTATTCAACTACCTTGAATGTCTTCTCCACAGCAGTAAGTCTACAATACAAACCAGGACAGCATACATACCAGCACTCTTCCGATCACAGCTGCAAAGCGAATTCAGGATCATTCTGTTGATCAGTGAGAGAAAATTAATCCTTTGCTTTTGGGAGTAGCTTAGACAAAATAACCGTGGGAGTTTCTTTTATAAAGTGCTTTAAGTCCCAAACCAGTACATTGAAATGAAATATCTCCTCTTTCTCTCTGCATATACAGCAGTAGTGGGTTCTAAAACCCTTTACTACTGGTTCGCATGCGCGCTTGCGTGCGTGACGCTTCCCGGGTGGGTGGACGGAGCCTCCCGCCGCTACTGGCTCTAAGAACCGGGCCGAACCGAGAGCAACCCACCGCTGATATACAGTATATTATATTTTTATCAGGCAACTTTGTGTAACAAATCTCTCAAACTTTTAGTCACCAAGATTCCCCAATTAAGGCTATTTGTATAAAAATCCTTTAGTGAACAGGATTTAGATTTACACTAAAATGTAAAGATAAAGAACACATTATTTGAAATTTAAAGAGAAATTCCATCCATGACAAATCCTTACTTTGGAAAGGTTCTAAAATTTAAACCCACTGAGATTACTTAATATTTACCTTTCAAGTGATCAAAATACTTCCAGACATAGTGGTACTATATAGTAATTGTTGGAAGGTCCTGTAAAATAGGGCTATGTTATAAAATCAAACTTTAAAAGGCAGAATTCTTACTTACCCTTGGCTTCAAACAGTTAGGGTTAGATTTTCTTTCCAGGAGGCACTGATGTATTTCCAAGTTGTATTCAAAAACCAAACACAAGATTTACCTGTTTTTTCACCAAAGGGGGTCTATAATCCTGTGATCAAAGAGGCTGTTTATATTTTACCATCTATAAATTGCTTGTGTCAAAAACATCGAATAAGGATAGCTGATTCTAAGTTGACTTTGCTTATTCATAATGAGCATTTTTTGTAAACAAATAACTTTGACTTGTTATCCGTTTAGGATGCAAAGTGAGAACATTAAGGATGTTAAGTAGAAGCCTGAAAAGTTAAAGCTAATAATACTTTTGGAGAGAATTGGCTGCTGTTGATTATACATCTTTAATTTAAAATGGATTTTTTCTAGCCCCAGATTGATTTTATTTCAGTAAACAAGCAATTTAAAAATTGCATCTTAAAATATTTAAATAAATAGTAAGTACAGGGATCACATATTCATAATCAGTCCTGAATCTGTCAGTGTGGATAATATGTATATGTGTAGGTATATATACTGTAGGTAATATGTCTGTGTGGAGGGGGGAGTATGCATGGGTGCGAATGAAAGAAAGTGAATTAGGCTTGATTCCTGATGATGTCACCATGTCTTTTCTTGGCAGGAGTACAAAAGTAATTTGCAGAAGTGATTTACCATTGCCTGTTCTAGTATATTACCGAATTCAAGTCCTGACTCTACCTGACAGTCAGTCTCTTGTCTAATACTAGCCAGCAACAACCCTACTAAGATTTGCAAGATCAAGCTTGGCTACATGCTGCCACCTAGCTGAGTGAGTGTGTATGTTTGTGTTTGTGTGTGTGTGTGTGTGTGTGTGTGTGTCTATTTTATATCTAAAGTGGGACCAATTTTATGGAAAAAAAAGTATTGAGCAAGGGTGCCAAATGTATGTTTGATTAAAAAAGAGAGAGGAGAGAGAGAGAGAGAGAGAGAGAGACAGAGAGACAGAGAAAGAGAGAGAGTGTGTGCACAAACACAGATGTCAACATGCATTTATCACTGTACTTGCCTTGCCCACAGATTGTGTATTTTTACTGAAAGAAAAGAAAAGAAATCCATTTTAGATCTAGTTTAATTACTGCAAGCGGTACATTTATACAAAATACAGTGGAGAAATATGGATGTGTGATTGTGCACACACATGCAAACATTTATTTTGTATTCCTGCTAACATTTTTTTCCTGCCCCTAGAGAATGTTGGAAAGAGACAATGAAAAAGGGGTTGGTTCCAGGGATGAAATCCAGCAGGTTCTGACAGGTTCTGGAGAACCGGTAGCGGAAATTTTGAGTAGTTCAGAGAACCGGCAAATACCATCTCTGGCTGGCCCCAGAGTGGGGTGGGAATGGAGATTTTGCAGTATCCTTCCCCTGCCACGCCCAAGCCACGCCCACCAAGCCACACCACGCCCACCAAGCCACACCCACAGAACTGGTAGTAAAAAAAAATGGATTTCACCACTGGTTGGTTCTACAGTATATGTCTGCTCATCAGCAATTACAACTTTTTGAAAATAGAATGGAACTGGTCCAAACTGGGTACGGAGAAAAAACTGTTGTCAGAACTGCCACCTCACTGTCAGTCTTCCATGAACCCTGGTCTGACAGTTGGCAAAAGAAAGACTGAGTTTTAAAATGGACCAGATCTGGCCAGCGATAGTGGAGAAAAGATCTGGACAAAGAATCCCCACTGCATTCCTACGGGAGAAACAGACTGGCCTCTGCTTGGAATTTTGCCAGCTTCTCCATTCTAGGCCCCCCTCCTTTCCCTTCCCCATCATATGCCCTAGAGCAGGTCTATTTGGGGGGTTCAGAAAGGATGCCAAAAGCCACGCTCTGCATTCCTTTCTTAGGCATTGACTGACTGGCAGAATTGGAAATAGCTTCCCAGTTGGGACCATATTCATCTGGAAGGTTCTCACGTAAAAAAATGGGAGGAGTTCCAATTTTCATTTTTGTGGGATTTGGATGAAGAATATTTAGCCGATTGTTTGATTTATTTCTAAAAAAACCCTTTCAACGTTCCAGTGGTGAGAGGATGAAACCATTAAAAATTAGGTTTTCAAACTCATCTAGTTCAGAGGCTAACAAAAACAAAAAACAAAAAACTTCACATCGGCATTTACACAAGCTTGTTAAAATAAAACATAAGCAAGAAATGCAACCGACCATACTTTTTTAGGCTTTATGCAGCAGGAGTCAGAGTACTGAGTTGTTGGGTGCTTTGCAAAATGCAAAATAAGCTAGGATGGGAAAGATTTTAGTGGTGGGGCCCAGTTTTCGGAGGGGTAGCAAAGGCCTCAGTGGATGCAAGCACGATCATGTTGGATGTCATGAATGATTGGACCTAAGGGTGGTCCATTATGGAAGAAAAAAGAGTCAAGATGAAAAATGCAACTTTGTGACTGAAACCACAATTGTGGCTATCATCTGGACATTTTTGATCACCCTGCCCAGCAGATGACCTTGCATGGGGCCAAGGTTTTCGGGAAGGGGTTTCTTTCTTGAAATTTTAGTGAGAGGTTTGGGAGGGCATTTTTTCTTCTTCTTTAAAAAATATGTCGAATCTCTGCAGTCTTCATGTACTTGTTGCTTCAAAGTGGTAGGGAAGCATGCAAATTATTTTTTGGCATCTGGGATCAGGAGGGCCGCAGGGGATATAAACTCAGCCTGCCCATAGTTGTTCTTTGTGGTTTTCCTCCCCTAAGATATGGTGAAGGATGCAGCTCACAACATTTGACACCACCTCTTTTTTTTTTTTTTTATGGTTGGAGCCTGGATTCATACAGAGGGTGGTTTGGTTTTCCACAGTGTTTTAAATTGCTTTTCTTGGCTAGACCTTTCTTTGGGTACAATCCCAAGACTTTTGTTTGAAGTAGCAGCAAAATTGGCAGCAGTAAGTGAAGAAAATGTCAGAATGTTTCAGGAAAGTTCAGAGATTTGCTTTCTCCAGACACAGCTCGGTTGTTAGTGATGTTACTAATTCCCTCAGCACATGGAATTCAGGTTGGCGCTTGTTTTCCTGCTGTTCTTGTATGGAAGCAAACAATTTCTCCGCTCTGAATCAGACGTCTGCTGCCCTTTTTCTGCTTTTGAAGTCTGCTCAGATTCCATTTGTGACTTAACAATGAACCCATCAGCCCTGGCAAACAGTATGGTTGAGTCAAGGCCTCAGACCATGGTCAACCCTGAGATGCAAATTATCCAGCAAATTAGCTTGTCATGTTGTCTGGACAGCAGGCTTTTTAAAAATAGGCCAGTTCAGATTCTATTCTGTTTACAAGCAAACGCAGAGCTGAAGGCTGCAAACAAGAGCTCTGTAATCTTTATTTCTGGAGTACAGAATCTTTGCAGAAAAGGGAAAAAGAAATCCTTTGTGCTATACTGGTGCAGTGAGACTTGTAGTCCAAAGCAGGGGTGGGTTCTAACTTATCTCACCGCCGGTCCGCTTCCTCCCGCGCCATGTGGCCGCACCGCGTGAGCATGCGTGCGCTTTGCGCAAAAAAACAGCTTCTGCGCATGCACAGAAGCAAAAAACAGCTTCTGCTTCTGCGCGTGCACAGAAGCCAAAAACAAAATGGCGCCGCCTATGGTGCCGCCAAGAGACCCAAATCGTGGGCGTGGCCAGCCGGCCATCGCTCCCGGTTCGGCGAGCGGGGGGATATTCCCACTACCGGTTCTATAGATCCGGTCCGAACCGGGAACAACCCACTTCTGGTCCAAAGCACATGAAAAGCTCTAGGTTTGGGAAAAGGTGCTTCAAGCTATAACCAGGATAATCCTTTCACATTGTGGGAAGCCCCCCTGCCCTGCCCCGAAGAATGAAATATTTTGGGAAATATTAAAAAGGCAGAATATTATATTTCCCCAAAGGGAGAAATGGAGAAAAATGCTCTTAAAGACCAAAAGCAGACTTTCTTAATACCCACCCCCCAACAGATACTGTATTTTGTGCCCATTAAGACAGACTGGGCCAGCCTATCTACAAAACAAAAGACCTTCAGCTCCAGGGTGATGGGATTAAGAACAGGACATGATCCTTCAGGACATAATAGGATTAACCCACTACCATTTAGCAGAAGACACAGAGCTCACTACATTGCACAATCTCCTAAGAGCATTTCAGACATTGCACAATCCCCCTAGCAGCATCTCTGAAGCTTATAAAAATCCATGTACTCATCAAACCAATTGGTCAGCTGCACCAGAACCACAAACCCTGGTGGTTCTGTTCATCAGTAAATGGACCTTTCTTTCCAATCAGCCTCCAGCCTCCATTTTATTTCCAGCATCTTTCTCCCAGCTTGGAACTGAACCAGATGGATTTTCCTTCCAACAACATTTTTCTGCATAGAGATGTTGAAAACCAATCTACAGTGCCATTTTTCCTTCTCTGTGTTCTTAACCAGGAGTTCAGGTAAGGAGAGTAAGAGAGAGAAAGCTGAAGATAGAGAATAAACTAGATTAGTTTGGGTAATGTTTCTATCTCTCCCTCTTGCCTTTGCTTGTGCTGGTCATAGATCTAAGGTCCTAAGGAAAGTAAGCTGAGTGCACAAGCCTTGCAGGGGATGAAATTCTGTCTGAAAAAAGTCCAGTTTCCCCCCCCCCTCTCCAGAGGGTGTCAAAATCTGTCATTCTGGGACCACTGCTAAGGCACCTACATCTAAGTATTGAGGTTACGGGAGATGGATGCCCACGAAACTCTGAGATCTAACCAGGGGTGAAATCCAGCAGGTTCTGACAGGTTCTGGAGAAATTTTGAGTAGTTCGGAGAACTGGTAGCGGAAATTTTGAGTAGTTCGGAGAACCGGCAAATACCACCTCTGGCTGGCCCCAGAGTGGGGTGGGAATGGAGATTTTGCAATATCCTTCCCCTGGAATGGGGTGGGAATGGAGATTTTGCAGTATCCTTCCCCTGCCACGCCCACCAAGCCACACCACGCCCACTAAGCTACGCCCACAGAACCGGTAGTAAAAAAAAATTGGATTTCACCACTGGATCTAACCATAATTTTGATTTTCACAGAGCTTCTAAAGTGATGGGGCCTTGCTCCCGAGAACAACTTAAAAATGGCAGCTAGGCAGTGTTTCCACTATCTGATGAACCCAGTAGGACCCACTCAGATTTGGGGAGGACGGCTGTCAAACAGAAAGTTGGCTTTTTCTTTAGCCACTTCTTTTCCTTTTCTCACCTGAAGACCAAGTAAATACAAGTTGGGAAACTAAAATTCAGTGAATAGTGAGTCAAATGGCAGCAGAGGACTAGGAAGAAAAAAAACAAAGCAAAACTAGAACAATAAACAGGCATAAGCAATCCATTTATTTCCCCAATTTTCAACCACGCCTAGGTTTGGCTTAAAGTTAACCAAGATAGTGAGTTTGAGAGAGGTGGCAAAAGCTTGGAAATTGGTTGATACAATATGTCTGTACACTAATCATTTGGACTGGTTGTCAGACAATTTTCAACCTCTAAGTGAATCCATTTCTAAATTCAGTAAGTTTAACCTTTAAATCTTTAAATCCTGCAAATTGCCTAGAAACTTATTCAGATTCTTACCTGGACCCTAATCTCCACACTGGTTCTTTGCAAATGGCTGTTAGAAAAGAACATTTTTTAATTCCAGTGAAATCTTTTGGAACCTTCCTTGCATGGATGCTTATCTGACATTGGGGTCTTTTCCGTGCTAGGTAAAACATCGTTTTATTTTCCCAGGCATTTAATCCCTTTTAATGTCTTTAGATCTTTGCTACTGCTACTTTCTGGTTTTCCTATGTCTTGCTACTGGCTTTATGAATTTGTGGCATATTATGTTTTTAGTCTGTATTGTCTATGTGGAAGATTTTAATTAAAATATAATAAATAACACACACTATATATATATATATATATTTTTTAAAAAGCTAACTGAATTAAAGATTAATGTAACACCATTATTTTTATCTATTCTTAACACACACATTTGTAGTGACCCTTATGCCCTCAGATCACAATCAACTCCCAGCTCTAAAATGAATCTCTCCCATTTTCTTTCTTTTGTACGCTTACTGATACATACACAAACACACTTTGGAGACAAAGAGAAGAGCACAAACTCCTAGTGGACTCCAAGGTTGTACATCTATGTTATAATGGAAGGATAGAACAATAAAGCTATTCATTTTTTCCACTGTACGCAAGAGTTCCTCTCTTCAAGATGGCCTCCCCAAAGCTTAGTCAGCAGCAGCCACTGACAAATTAGTCAACAAGATGACTGCTGGGGTCCTGGTTTCTAGTAATTAACATTGACACTGCTCTCTCCATTACTTCCCACCCTTGCACATTTCCATTCTGTTGAAGACACTGCAAGGGGCGGGGAGGGACGAGAGAAAGACATTGTTCAATTTACCTTGCTAAATGCTAGGAATTTGCATTCCTCTTTGCACAGCAGGGACTGCCTTTCCACCTCCTCTAAGGGCATGCAGGCTGCATCAGGCATCAGATGTCAAACCTGTCAAAAGTTTACTTAGGAAGAAAAAAAAAACAATAACAAGCTGAAATATTCAGCATGCTGCTTGGAGGAAAGTCCCTCTGCAGTCAGTGGTGCTTTCAAAGCAGGAGTTTGGGGCAGAAGTCTAGGGCTGCACACAGCAGAATAAGAAGGCTCATTACCATATTTTGAAGTTCATGCAATCAAATCCTGCTCAGTGCAGGAATCTAAACTGCAGTAGCTCCCGAGAGATGACTCTCCACTCCTGAACTACTCTTGCTGTTAGGTGGTTTTTCTTTTTAACATCCAACCAGAATCTGCTTTCCTGGAAGATCATAATTCTATGTCTTGCTCTCAGAGATGGCAGACAATAGTTTTTCTTCTGTGCGATACCCCTTCGATACTTGGGAAGTTCTATCTTAAGTAGTCTTGTGTCAGGCCGAAGCCATTTTCTTTGGATCTTTGGCCTGCCACACTTTGTATTAGTTTAAAATGTATTCGTTGCTGTGGGAATTTGGGAGGGGCAGTTGCATGAGGGATGTCTGCATGTAGCCACAACAAATTCCTTCTAGATTGTCAAGGTCATCCTTTGTCCTGCACCTGCACAGAAGAAGGTGGAGTTCCAGCCAAGCTACCAGAGGATGGAGCAATGAAGATTGGTTCATGTGATGAACTTGGGGGTGTGGGGACAAAGGATTGAAATTTCAACTGGGTGGAGAAACCCCGAAGACTTCAGATTCGGGATTTCTCCCAGCCGTGCTGACATGGCTCTGTTAATAAATTGGAACTTAGAGGAATGCTTTGCCTCGGACTCTGATTTAATTCCAGATGCTATTCGGAACCCTGACATCTTGATTGTCTCTTCTCAAGACTAAGCTAGTTCCCATAATTTTTTTTTCCATAAAACCTAGTTTTCTGATTATCCTCTTTGACCTTCTTTGCAGATATTCTAGTTTGTCTGAATCTTTCTTACAACGTGGTAAGAATATGCTGCCCCAAAGCAAACGTATTTGAACCAATACCTGTATCTCCCACTCCTTGTACTTAACTATGGCACAAATAAACCCCAGCAATAAATTTTTCTCTGAGTTTATATGACGTTGCTTTCATCGTCATATAAACAGACAGTGGGATTGAAAACTGAAGACCTCATCCCTATGCCATTTCTTAGCCTTATTTTTTTTATATAGTTTCAAAATTTTAATCTGCATAGTTTTGATATCTTAATTACTTTTCTATTTATCTTTTTATAATCTGTAAAATAACAGAGTCACCTTATAGGGGAGATGGGCAGCATAAAAAATTAATTAATAAATAAATAAAATAAATTTGTTTTCATTAGTGATTTGATTTTATGCCTCTGTGATGTAGCAACAGTGGTGAGAAAAGATAACAAATTACACACTGCTGGTCCTTTGTTCCATCTTACAGTTTGATGAGGAAGCCTCAGATGCAGGATAGCTACTGCATTTTTCAAACAAAACAGAGTGATAAATGAGTTCAGAGCTGCTTAAATGAAAGGGTTTTAATACAATTCCAGACATTGTCTTCATTGGCAAAAGAGGATTCCTAGATTTTGGTGTTAGCTGTATCATTTGTTATGATACCTTTTTTATTTTATTTTTTTAGTCAAGAAAGCAATTTAAACTATAATACTATAAGAAGATGACTCTGGGGCCTCTTAATATCAATCCACTTTAGGTTGATGGCAAAATTTGGAGCTCATTTACACATGCACATCATGTTATGACACAGCACTGACTGTGTGAATAGGTTCAGTTGAAATACGCTGTTTCAGGAGATGTGGAAAACCCACCACACGGAAACAATGTGTGGGAGAAATTTCTGTTCTCCACTGTTATTGAGTGGTTGTAGGATTTTATAACTTAGATCTTGCAGCTCTAGCAATGGCTTAGGAAGGCCCTTTTTCCAGAACAATGTTAACCTCCCTCCCTCCCTCCCTCCTGGAATCAGTTGGAAAGCATGTTGACAAAAATTTATAAGAGTTTGTTGCATAAAAATCAAAACCAGAAGCACACACACATGACTGATTCAGCTGGATTCAATAACTTCTTTATAAACATAATAATATATACCTACAATACCACAGGTAGATTATTTCTTCAAGTAAACACAAGCAGGAGTTAGTTTCATTTCAGCAGAGCAGACAAGCAGAGCAGAGAGCAGAGAGCAGAGAGCAGAGAGCAGAGTGGGAAACACTGAGCCACGCCCAGCCTTAAGCTTAAGTTTTCAGTTTCGATTCTCTGCACAGACTCAGATGTGGTTAGCTCCCATTGGCTGATTTAGTTGCTATGCCTATTCATTGGCTAACCTTGTTAACATGGCTCTCCCAGTCATGAATATTCCCAGTCATGAATATTCTACACTGCTCTGAAGGCTAGGGTTGTTAGAGAGGAGGCTGGGGATGGATGCTATCTTTATCAGTCACTTTGACAGCTGCCCCAAACTCAGAATGATTCTTTCCAAACGTGATTCTCACAGAATCTCTTTAGTGAGATTTATTGAGAAAAAGCATGGGATTGGAAAAAAATCCAGCAACTGAACTATTTCCCATTTACAATAAATATATTACCATGAATACTTTTAGATGTTTTTTTTCCTAACAACTTTTCTATGACCTGACAAAGATAATGGAGAAGAATGTGGTTAGTCCTTTCCCATCCAGCATCGGGTCTTCCAGCAAGAAATCACTGATCGTTATCATTCATGTGTAGATGGGTGAGATTGGGTTAAAGGTGGCCAGGCTGATGCCTCCCCCAAAGTAATACCAGGAAATCAACTCCACAGGAAAGCTAAAACTACTTTTATTGAGATTGACTATAACAACAGAATCATGTAAGCCTGATAGCAAGATTCCTTCTTATAGTTCATTGATTTAGGGAGGTATTAGTCCAAACCACTTCCAAATATTATCTTGATCTGGGCTTATAAAGCTCTTTTGGTTTAGTTAACTATTTCTGCATATCTCCATTAAGCTCATCTTCCTTAGTCTCTAAACCAGAGGTCTTCAAACTTGGCAACTTTAAGACTTGTGGACTTCAAATCCCAGAATTGGGATTTGGGATTAGCTGGCTGGAGAATTCTGGGAGTTGAAGTCCACAAGTCTTAAAGTTGCCAAGTTTGGGGACCCCTGCTCTAAACCATGTGAAATCCCAGTCAATAAAGTGCACACAGAAAATTCAGTTTAAATAATAATAATAATACAAAGACCTGCAAATAGAAATAGAACAATTGTGGCAAAAGAAAGCAAATATGGTACCAATAGTAATAGACACCTTGGATGCAATCCCAAAACAATTGGAGCACACAGTCACCATTGGCATTGACAAATTCACCATCAGTCAATTGCAAAAGGAAGCTTTACTTGGACAGCTTACATCCTGTGACATTATCTGTAACACCATCAAACATCCACATCTGCCTATCTCAGATCCTTGAGGAGGACTCCAGAGGCAGACAAAAATGCAAAATCCAGTGTGAACATCTGGCTGACTGTACAACAGATCATAATAACAGTAACAACAACTTTGGTTACCAGAATACTCTGGGCTCATGCTATGCAAGGAGTCTTACACAAGCTTGCTGCTTTGACTTAAACTCAGCAACAAGGGTTGCTTGGTACCACCATGGCATGGATTAAACAGGGCTGGCAGGAGCCCCTGTTCAGTCCATGCCACTGCAGTGCCAAGCAATCCTCGTTGTTGCAGTGAAGCTGGAGAAAGCAATCTTGTGCTTTTTGCTCAGGACAATACTGGCAGTATTTCCTAGTTGTAGTTGTAGCTGACCAGCTCCAGGTCGACAGAGGTGGGTTCCTCCTGGTTTGCCCGAACCGGTAGCGACCCGCTGGTGACATCACGATGATGTTACGGATCCAGTTCGGTCGGTGCCGGTCCATGGGCGCCGCCATATTTTTTTTTGAATTTTTTTTGAATTTTTTTGAATTTTTTTTTCTTCTTCTGCGCATGCGCAGAAGCCGAGTTTCCAGCACTGTGCATGCGTTGACATCTTGTTTTTGGCTTTTTAATTTTTTTTTGATTTTTTTTTTTTTGCACTGCGCAAGCAAGGTGCGTGCGCGCCCATGAGGCACGGCCACGCGGCGCGGGAGGAAGCAAATCAGCAGCGAGTGAAGTTAGAACCCACCCCTGCAGATCGAGATTCTTTTGCACACAAAGGGACACTTTGCTTCAAAAGAGGTTTAGGAATTGAACATCATGAAGTGTCCCTTAAAAAGATAGCATGGCATATTTTGCTGTAATGAACAGGAAGTGAGAATAAAATTTTAGATACAAAAAACAATCACTGATGCTAATCTTCTCAAGTGATGAATGTACACGTTCATTCATGGTTCTGTACAAAGTGATGTTTTTTCCTGCTTGTTTCACAGCTTGAAGTAGTCTCATTTTTAAGAAAATCTTTATTTTTTTTATTTTTACTAGCTCTACTGCAGAACTCAGCTTTATTGACCTCAGTCAGATTTCATCTAATTCATGACCGAAGAATCAACAACTGCACAACATGGGAGCCAAATATTGTACACCTACTGAGCATGAATGGGGTTCAATAATATCTTCTGATTTTGCTGCTTGTCTGGAACAGAAATATAATAGTGGAGAGGAATATTAAGTTTATCAGTAGTCACATGATTATGTGTACCTTGACAGAATATGGTTGCAGATGGATAAGTTCTCTGTTTTTTTCACCCCAATTAGAAATGATCCAGGTCCTTTGCCAAAAGTCTAGAAAAATTCAGATGGTCTTTTGAGCAACTCAAGACAATTTGAAATTGTTTTCAAAGATGATTCTTTATTTATTTTATTTATTTATTTATTTATTTATTTGTCAAACATGTACAAGATAGCAGGTATAGGTATAATCATAAACATAATCAAAGTGAATACAGATAGATGAAGACAATAGGACAGTAGGACAGGGACGGTAGGCACGCTGGTGCGCTTATGCACGCCCCTTACAGACCTCTTA
>QLTV01003285.1:238689-256869 GCA_003457575.1 Thermophis baileyi | reverse complement strand
CACAAGCTGGCCACGGGGACACCGGGAAGGCCGCATGGAAGGCAGGAAAGCATGTCGGGGCTGCGGGCTGTGGGGAATGGAGTAGGGAAGGCAGGCTGGGATGGTGGGGGGGCAGGGGCAGCTAGGTAGGCTGCAACTTCGCAGGCTTACCTGGCAGGCAGATCAGGGGCGCAGCGCTTCAGGCAGGCAAGCTGCAGAGCAGAGCTGGGCAGGGCAGGGCGAGCGAGCAGCGACCGGGGGACCAGTTCGGGGGTGTGGTCAGCCAGCCATTGCTACCGGTTCTGCGAACCACCAGTGGCCACTGCTACCGGTATGCACAATCCGGTCCGAACCGGGAGCATTTCACCCCTGCTCTAAACCCAGTTTTCCTGAGATTAGCTCTTCAAAAGAAGGTTTACTAAGAAATCTTTTCCACCTCAGTTTTGGGGGGCTGGAGATTTTCTCTAGAACATGTGTTGCTTATTTACCCTTTGAGGCAAATGTTCGCCTGCTTCCAGAGCTTACATAGAACCAAATCTTGGCAAACTTTATGCATGTGGTTAGCAGTGGTTCTCAACCTTCCTAATGCCGCGACCCCCTCCCCGCCCCCTCCCAGCGCATGCGCGTTGCCAGGCGAGAAGCGATGAGGTGACAAAGGGGGCGTGGCACCAAGATGGTGGGCTAGCGCGTGCGGCCCTTGCGTTGGCGCCTGCGCATTCGAGGGCCACCGTCCCCAGGTACTCGTATGTGGACGGATAGAGGAGTGGTGTCTCGGTTCCTAAGACCATCGGAAATATGTGTTTTCCGATGGTCTTAGGCGACCCCTGTGAAAGGGTCGTTCAACCCCCAAAGGGGTCACGACCCACAGGTTGAGAACCGCTGATCTATAACCTCAAAATAAATAAGTTTAGGATGGAGCACAGAGTGACAAGCCTTTTTGGTCCTGAGCAGTATGTGTCATGGCCATTTGTGGGGCAGAGATCACATGTGCACAGACATTATTAGCATCTGTGTATTTGTGTGCACTTCTTAATTCATAGAGACATTATATGCTCACATGTGTATTATTCCCCTTTTCCCACCAAATGGAAAAAAAAAAACATGAAGCATGTCCTTCCTCAATGCAGAGGCGTTTCCTTGCAGTTTGTAGGCTGATCAGGAGACTTCATAGTTTTAACACCGTACTCCCTATCTTATAGAATTTGCCTCATATGTATTTGGAGGATTTGCCAAATCAATGAACATTAAATGCATTCGGTTTGCTAGCTTTATTCTACAGGGCATTCCATAGCACAAGTGTCCTATATAATTCTTAGAGCAAACTGTAAAACTATCTTTACCTTTAGTGCTGGAAAAATTGTGAGGAATAATTGCCTCCTGCAGCCAAGGCTGTAGAGAGTCTCTCCCCCTCTTTCTGTCAGTTCTGTGTGCCTAGCATACAGATGGCGCTCAATAAATAATGAATTTTTATATTTCACTTTCCTAAACAGGAGAGATATATTACCCTACTCCACTGATGCTCATTTTGTTGCACTAAAAAATAAAACATTAGGTTGTGGAATTTTGCCAACTTACTGCAGCTACAATCTCTCTTTATGGATGCTTGGTTCCTTTATGAAGTCACAATCTGCTCCAAATTACCTGCTAGAAAATAATCACTAACACCATGTTTGGCTGCAATATCTTGGGACTCTGTCTTACAAATGCCATTCCTACAGAAGCAGCTTAAAGAGATTTGCATAGAGTCTGTGGCAGTGCAAATATGGACACAGAAGAACAATTTACTGTGTTCCAGCTCTTCAGATGCCGGCTGACATGGATTGTTTGTACCATTCCACTGAAGGATTATGCTTAGGACAGGTACTTTACCTGGAGAAAGGAGCTTCCATCCAGTGGGTAAATGTGACAGTGATTTCTGCAAGAATGTACCTTCAGAAGACTTCCAAACAGTCAGTTCTTTTTAGGATTCAGATGTGCTGATTTAATACACAAGACATCACAGATCACCATATGGAACAGTGGAAACGTAGCTACAGGGATCCTTATTAATAGTGAAATAGTCTAGGGAAATGACTTGCATAACAGTCCGTATACATCTGTTTTTATTATTTGGTTGGTTTTGTTTTGCAGATAACTGCTGTCTGGATTTTGGGCTTCATACAAAATGGAAAACTTGCAAAATACAAAATTGTTGCTAAGGAAATTTCTCATATCATTCACTAATGATAGCTTTTCCCAGATATTTAGTGGGACCAGTCAGAAAGACAAAGATTACAAAAGATTTCTAGGTACAACATATAACTTTTCAAAAAATGACAGTTTCCTTGCAGAGGTGGGATTCAGCAGGTTCTGACCAGTTCTGGAGAACCGGTAGCGGAAATTTTGAGTAGTTCAGAGAACCGGTAAATACCACCTCTGACTGGCCCCGCCCCCATCTATTCTCTGCCTCCCGAGTCCCAGCTGATCGGGAGAAAATAGGGATTTTGCAGTAACCTTCCCCTGGAGTGGAGTGGGAATGGAGATTTTACAGTATCCTTCCCCTGCCACGCCCACCAAGCCACGCCCACCAAGCCATGCCACGCCCATCAAGCCATGCCCACAGAACTGGTAGTAAAAAAAATTGAAACCCACCACTGTTTCCTTGTAAAATGTTGTTATGCTATAAACCACCCCTATAGGATAAGGATGGGGAACTTCTTGTAGGTTGGGATCTTTAGACAACAGTTATGGAGGTGATGGGAGGATTAAGATTGAAATCAGTTCTTCTGCAGCTCAGTTTTGGTGACGCAGTCTCAAAAAGTCTAAATCAGATATTACAGAAATTTTGAATTGCCCATTCCCTTACAGGAGACTAATGTGCCCTTTCTGTATTTATGGAAGTTTGGAAGATGGAGATGGAGACAGTCTCTAAGTTAGCAAATGTTCAGCTAGGCAAAAGAACCTGTTAGAATTTTCCAAATCTGGTATTCTACAGTTATTCTGAGATTATCTGAACCAATCATATTAAAATGAATTCTGTAAAATGTTTTTGCTGAATTTGGCTAACTACGTTTAAAAAAAAAAACCACCTCCTAGGTCTTTTGACATGTTTATATTTAGTAGCATATAGTGCATGCCTGGGAATGTTTATTCAGATGTGAGAATTTACAATGGCACCAGAGTGCAGAATCCACAAGCAAAGGGTTCCAGTCTTAAACTACATTGAACCTTTTGCGCTAAAATTGGTGAGGGTTAATTTCATAGTATTTGCTAAAAAAGAAATATTATATGCCAATGATCTGTTAACTGCCCTCTAATATGCATTGCTCAACCCTGAGTGTTTTTTTTTTTATTAACCAAAGCTTACTCACCTTTATACATCTTCAAACATCACAAACCTAGGGATGTATATGTGGATGTTGGGTATCATCATTACCTAGCAAATAGGTGTCCTTTTGAAAGTGGGGAAGATGAGCTGTGAAAGACTTCTAATGCCACAACAAAAATGTTGTAAGAAAGGTACTTGAACACTGAATTTATTTGAATAATGTGGGGAAATAATTTACCTTTAAAACAGGGGTGAAAATTCCCACCCCACTCCAGGGGAAGGTTACTGCAAAATCTCCATTCCTACCCCACTCCAGGGGAAGGATACTGCAAAATCCCCATTCCCTCCCCACTCCTGGGGGAAGGATATTGCAAAATCTCCATTCCAACCCCATTCTGGGGCCAGCCAGAGGTGGTATTTGCCGGTTCTCCGAACTACTCAAAATTTCCGCTACCGGTTCTCCAGAACCTGTCAGAACCTGCTGAATTTCACCCCTGCTTTAAAATAATAGTCGTATTTCAGATTGACTGAGAATATGACTGTGGAAGCAGATAGCTTTTTCTGTTTCATTTTTCTGTTTTAGGAGTCATCTTAACTTCATAGTCATTTTTGGATAAAAACAGGGCCATTTATCACACTAGATCCCTCCATATGTGTTGGCCTACAACTGCCACCATCTCTATTTGACCACTGAACAAGTCTGATGGGGATGAGAGGAGATAGTACAGTCCAACAGATCCAGAGGTTACCAGGTGGGCAACTATATACTCTGAATAAAGGAATGAAAGAAAGAATGCTAAAATGAAATACATCTGATTAATACAGGACATGATTTAATCACTCTCTTTCATCTAGACTCCAACATGTTTCGAAGAGCTGCTCTAAGGTTGTTTCTGAGATGAAGTATCTATTTTCTCTGCCACTGTTTTTCAGGAGCTGTAGCTCCTGGCAGCAGAGAAGCACAGGGGAAGGGTGAGGAGCTATAACTGGACTTCTCCTGGGAATATTTGTCCTCTTGGGTGATTGCTACACCCGGTGCATACGTTTGTTTGTATGTATGTATGTGGTGGGGAAAGACAAACTGCAGAAAGAGGAGGATGGGGTAAGTGAAAGGTCTCTGGCTCGTTCATACTTGAGCCAATACTTTTATTTTTAGTGCTGGAACTTTCCCGCCAAAGCCTGTCAGTCTATATATCTTGCAAAGGCAGTTGGTGGATTTGTCAGTAGAATTTCACCAGAAAAGTGTGGAAGGGCACTTTGATGCGGGCAAGATGTTTGAAGAGGCAGGGCCTGCAAGAGATCTCTGAGTTATCAGGAAAGAGGCAAGAGGGGGAAATCCCCCAGAAGTACTTCCCTATCAGAGTTGCCAGGACCTGCACAGTATAGCCAGTATGGAATAACTCTTGAATCCCTTCTCTTTCTCCCATGTCTACCAGAGGTGGGTTGTAAACATTTTTACTACCGGTTCTGTGGGTGTGGCTAGGTGGGGGGCATGTGACTGAGTGGGCATAGCCAGCTTGACATCACTCACGCACACTCAGTCACATGACCCCCCCAAGCCACGCACACTGAAACGGTGGCGAAAATTTTTCGGACTTTTTGACACTTTTTTTTGACACTCCGGCCCCATATCCAGGTCGGAATGCTGTGGGATGGCGGTGGTCGTCTCGGCTTTCCCTCCGTTGCCCTTCCTGGCCGAAAGCGCTTCTCGACTCTGACGGGCCTTCCCCGTGGTTGCAGCCAGAGCACCCCACTCCTGCTGGCGCGCTGAGCCGGGCTGGCCGGGTCCCATCCACGAGATGAGCGTGCAGGAGAAAGGCTTCCCTCTGGACCGGCTTCACCGAGGATGCGCCCAGGCCCCCAGTCAAGAGGGTGACCCTGTTTCCATGGCCTGCCAGCCATGGCTTTTCGGCCGGGAAGGGCAACGGAGGGAAAGCACAAAGATGGCAGCAGCTTTCTTCTCGTGGGCAGACTGGAGAACTTTTTGGCGTTGTTGTTGCCGAGCTCCTGGAGAGCCATGCTCATGCTGGTGACTTCCGGGACAGGGGAACCGGCCGCTGCCTCCTAGCTTGGGAGCCAGCCGGGGGCGAGCCGGGCAGGGGCGATGGCAATGGCAGAGTCCGGCACTTGGGGAGGGCAAGGTTAGCACACTCCCAGCCACGGGAAGGGGGTGGTGGCTGCAACGCCGGCAGCTTTGGGGGGGCTCCTTCCCTCAGTGGTTCATTTTCTTACCTCTAGGTGGCTACGCCGACTTTGTCCTTAAAGGCTGCTCCGCGCCTTTTGATCTTTCTCGGGTGCGGAGAAAAGCGACCCTGTGAAGGGACCGAGCTTGCTGCTGAACTTGGAAGCCGAGAGGCTTCTTTTCCACCCAGCCGCTGGCGCCGAAAAGACCTCCGGTCGCTGCCACCATCTTCGCGCATGCTCAGCTTTCTTCTCACTGGCTGAAGGACTTTTCGGCGCCCTGCAGCTGAGAGGCTTCTTTGCCAGCCAGCCGCATCCCAGCTCCGCTCAGCTTGCCGTCTGACGGACGCGTCGGGTCGGTGAGCGAGCAGTGACCGGAGGACAGGTTTGGGGGCGTGGCCAGGCTGCTGGTACTTGCCGGTTCAGAGAATCAGTCCCTATTTTTACTACCGGTTCTATAGAACCAGTCTGAACTGGCAGGAACCCACCTCTGATGTTTACCCATAATCATTCATTCTGACTTGTATAAGGTCACGTCCATACACAAAGACACATCTACACGTAATACAAAGTTGCAGCAGGTAGGGAACAAGGGAAGGAGAACACTCTGAGGATAAAGTGCAAGTAGTATAATAGATTGTTTCCGCAATGTCACCTATTAAAGAAGACAAAATTAAGGAGCACAAAGTTTCCTGGCAACAGTGTCAATAACACAATCAAAGGAGGCGTGAAGAGCAGCTATGAAGTAAAAATGATAAAACACTCCCAAATCTTCATTAGCAACACAATGGCTGGTCACAGATCCAGTGTCCATGTTATTCTTAATAACACTCCTACACTGTGAATGCAAGAAGGTGGGGAGAAATTTTCATTCCTTCTTCCACATCTAAGTTCCTTTTCCCAGTAAGAGGTGTCTTTATTAATACTAACCTTGTTGTATTCCCCTCCCTTCTACCATGGGCTTCCAGAAAAATAGTATAAAATAACATCTCCTTCAAGTCAACTCAGCTTCTGGTGATTTCATGAGCATGACCATGCAAAATCACTTCCATCTAACATGACCCACAAATGTTTGCAAAATGACAATATATATTTTAATGCCACTCCCCCTATATAACTGTCATAGGGAAATTTGTGCCATGTTTATCTGGTTTGGGTTTTTTTCTTTTTAAAAAATTACTTGGTACAACTAACAATCAGTTTAAAAAAAGATGAGGTACTATGTCATGTGAAGTTTTGCTGAATTGTTTGATCATTTCAACTGAGATTTAAAGAGCTTGAATATCTGAGGAATATCATGTTAGGAGAAGCCTTGTTGCACATTAGGGTTGTTATATTTTGTACTTGAAAACATGTTTGTTTAATTGGTTAAAAAAAACAATTGACTTAAACATTAGGATGTTCTCATTTCAGATCTGCCTCTGCCATGAACTCACTAGATGTAGTAAGCCATTTACTCACCCTCTCAAAATAATATAACAATAATTGATTCCATATTATTATATTGAATTATATCATCTATCAAATCATATATCATATATGATACTGAAATAGATGTAGTAAGCTTTGAAGATTTGAACATTGTGTACAAATCATATCTTTAATACAAATATTTTTCACATCATATGCCAAAACCTATTTTTTCTTATGCTCATGAACAATGGCTTTTTAAATAACATGCTACCTACATATATTCACCTAAAAGCTAATAATAGTATAGAGTACTCTATTTAAAATGCAGTAATTTTTATTTATTGTCATGAAAAAGCCTGTTAATTCTTTCAGGTTGTACTGCATAGCATTACAAAATATTTTACAAAAATAGTGAAAAGATAATTGTATTTCTTCAAATAGTAATGTACATTTGTGCATATGTGACAAAACCTGCATGGAGAATATGGTGTAAGGCTTTTTTAGTCATGCAATTAACCTTTCAAGCAATACTGTTATTTGGGTACCAAAAGATATAATGGCTGCATGTGTGCTAACAGAATAGCAGAGTTGAAAGGAACCTTGGAGATCTTCTACTCCAGCCCCCTACTCAAGCAGGAAACCCTATACCATTCCAGACAAATGGCTGTCCAATCTCTTCTTAAAATCTTCAGTGATGGAGCACCCACAACTTCTGGAGGCATGTCATTTCACTGATTAATAGTTTTCACTGATAGGAGATTTCTCCTTAATTCTAGGTTGGGTCTCTCCTTGATTAGTTTCCCTCCATTGCTTCTTTTTCCTGCCTTCAAGTGCTTTGGAAAATAGGTTGACCCCCTCCTGCTCTCACTGACAGAATTTCTCCATGTCATTTGTGTCCTTATTAAGCTGTGCCTCATGGAATGATACAAAAGCAAAGAATTTGATATTTAGATGACAACACGGATGTGCGTTCCCCTCTCTTTTTCTTTCCCCTCCCTCATCATTTCATAAGATTACAAAAGTGTTCTTAATTTTCAGGTGGGCCTTCTGATCTGAATGCCTTTACCCTGATGAGGATACTCAGCTGAAGCCATGCAAGGGGAAGAAAAATGTGCTTTGCTTAAGGGCACATATCCCTGAAAATCCTTTGCTGGAAATACTTTATTTCTTTCACATATGGAATTTGAAACTCTATGAATTTATCCTCAGAGTCCCATGAGGCATTTCTCCTGACTCGTAGATAGATTTCCTTTCCTTAAAAAAAAAAGGTATTTATTTCCAGGAGTGTGAAACTCTCATATCTTGCCAGAATCAGAGTAATATTATACAGACAAACACACTATCTTGGTTAAGTGTTGACCCTTATAGCCGGGGTAAATATTGCATGTGTGATAGGGCAGAAAGAGGTAGCCCAAAATAGCAACTCCCCCCCCCCATCCTCCAGTTGTCCCTCCCCACCATTTTTTTTACAGGAGCATCTCTTTCTTGTTTCCAACTTCCCAGCTGTTCCCGCTTGTCTCAGGCAGGGGGAGGCTGGTTGCCTGGATACGGGGCCTTCTGATGAGCAGTTTGTTCCCCTGGGAACTGAGAAGGCTGTGTGTGTCGTTGTCTCCCCCCCCCCCCAGTGCAGTATCATTGCTCCAGTGATGAAGATAGAAGCCAGGCCCATTGGAAGACCCAGGGGGGGCTTTACAATTTAATTCCAGAGAAAGAAACAGCAAATTGGCAGCCCTCTCCATTTCCTGCAAAATAACTAGAAACTGTAGAGATCACAAAGCAACTCCCTCCTTCCCCCCTCATCTCCCCGAATCTATACTTCTTTGTTTGGAGAAGGGGAAGCTAAGGCAGAACCCAGTTGGCACATTGGATTATATGGCATCATTATTTTCGCAGGTACACATTAAAAATCAGGCACTTTAGTGAGTCCCACTAAAATAATGCATCTACTTTTTTTCTTTTGAGTGCAGTCCACCTCATGCACTGACTAAAAAAACAACACATCCATGAGCATCTTCCCTATAGTTTTCCTTTGCAGGTAAAATCCTGCATACTTAGTGGGAGCTGGCTGAAATAATTCAGGTTTTCTCTTCCTTGCTCCCCCACAGGCTACTGTATTGTCCTTTCCCTTGCACTTTGTCATACACTCCCCTGAAGATACGTGATACATATTGGTTAGGAACGGTTCTGAGCAGGATTGGGAGAAAATATTATTCTTTAACAAATGACACTCTCCCCCCCCCACCTGTCTGAAAGAAAGAAAAATGGGATGGAAATAAAGTATGAAAAACTGAAAGAATCACAGCAGTTTACACGTTTTTGGCTAAATGAAAGTGAACAAAATGTGTCTACTGATGAGGAAATGCATGAATAATGCTGAGTAGAATTTGGATGAAGCAATTGCCATACTGCATTTGCTTGCAGCTTCTCAATGTGAAATCAAGGAGAGATGAAAGGCAGGCAAAACACCGCTATCATCACTATCTCACCATATCTCATTGAGACATGACTAACAGCTCAGTCAGCCAAACAGGACATTTGCTTCGTCCTAAAAAGGAGGAATAATATCTGATGTCAGGACAAAGAGCAATGCTTCTTTCATACAATCACGTTCATCCCTTGATGGCTATAGCATCAAATTGGGGTTTGTATAGGTAAATGGAACCTTCACAGATATAATTCCATATTGTCGCTGAGGCCACACGTTTTCATTCAGCTGCAAGTCCTCAAATGCTGAATAACTGTGTAATGAGATATCAAATGAAGCAGTCAACCTTTGAACTTTTCCAGAGGCTGATACAAGTGACATAACAGTTATCCCAGATTATGTTCCAGTTGTTTTCATCATATTGCAAAGGGGAAATAAAAAAACCACTGGCTACTTAAATGAAGACAAGGTCAGGAACACACTGCTGGAGAAAGAGAGGTTATTCCCCTTTCACCACCTCTTTCTGCCTGAGAACACTTAACATTTTTTCAGCCACTCTGGCTACAGATTGCAGGAGTTCTGGTCCAACAAATTTAGACCAAGAAAAAGATGATTGCACTACAGACAACACTCTTAGTAGAGATCAACTTTCTCTGAAGCAAAAAATAAAAAAATAAACCCACATACGCACACATTGGCACACATTTCCCTAGTAAATGAAATAGCAAAAAACACCCCCAAGCAGTATTTCTCAACCTTGGCAACTTTAAGATGTGTGAACTTCCAGCCAGCATGCTGGGAACTGAAGTCTTAAAATTGTGAAGGTTGAGAAACAGTGGCCTAGAGAGGCAACAGATCAAACTTCCCAAATCTGGTACCCTCCAGATGGGTTCAACTTTGACTTCCACAATTCCTAGCCAGCAGAGCTAGGAAGCAGCATATTGGGAAAAGCAATAGGTGAACACACTAGTATTGCATAATGGAAACAATATAAGGTATGAAACAGGCATTCATGGTTTGATTTCTGCCTCAACCAAGGTCACCTTGGGCTTATACTAGTTTTCTGCAGTACAGCAGCAGTGGCATATCATGTTTTGCTGAGGAAGTTATATTTTTGACATACGACTTCAGCATGCTAACTTTTACTATCAAGGATTGCCCCTTGATATCTGCAGCAAGGACATTGTGTGAAGGTACCTCAATACCAGCACGCTAGATGCAAAGAAAAACATAAGCTAGGAATTAATTTCAATGCATCTAGGTTTTAGCCAAGGGATAAACAATCATTGGTCGGGGATATTTTTTAATCTGGATTCCTACACTGTTGGAATATAAAATGTCTCTTTCCAATTTCCAAACATGCTATGATGCAGTGTAACTGGAATTTTCTACATGGGCTAATTTTGATTATGGTATTTTCAAGGATATGCTTTCTTTTTGTGATTTCCTCTGTATGTGTATTGTACTGCTGTAGTATGTATCTTGTACTGTTGCCAAAAGTCTTGCTTGGGCAACCTTTGCATGCCTTCTTCCTCTTGGTTTTTTTCCCCTTGCTTTTCTGATCACTCATGCCATATTTTCTCAATATAATGGTTCAAGTGCTACAAAACAAAAACACAAATTTTCTGGCAGAATTGCATCAGAATTACCTAGAAGGTTGTAAAAACAGAATTGTAAAGTGTAGGTATGAAAGCACTGAGGAATATGTGAGCCCTTTCTCTTTCCCATTTATTCTGCTATTATAATAATAAAGTTATTTATTTATTTATACATTTAACACCTTGATGGACTAAGCTGGCAGAATAGATGTCACCTAATAGAAGCACTTTTCACAGGAGCAATAAGTCTAATTTGATTGTCCAATAAACATTGTCTTACAGCACTGTCTGCCAACCTGGTCTTCCCCTGATGTGTAGAAAACTAACCTCATTTAAAAAAAAGAGAGAGAGAGAGAGAGAGATAGAAATAAACCACAGAATGGATGCCAGGAGGTAAAATACCTGATTATCAATCTAACCTAGGTAGATTTTCATCCCAAAGGCAGAAGATAAAATATAAGGGAAAGGAAAACAGCTGTTCGTAAATACACAGAAAGGCAGAATAGCTCCCCCTCCTGAAGAATGTACATTCTTATCTTCCAAGCCCTTTGTTGCAGTGAATGATGTTCAGAGCAAACAGATATTATCTTAAAAAAAAAAATCAGTGTTCACCACTCACATGCTGAGTATATTAGCCTGTCTACACCCATATAATTCACTCAGTTTGGATTGTCTAGCTAGCTAGCTCAGTCTGTTATTAAAGGACAAGGTACTAAAAACCTCCTCCTGCATGTAGAGAAATATACATGGGTACACTTTTAAATACAGCATGAAATGAAAACAGTAGAAAGAAATCACTTTTTTAAAAGAACTGGAGAAACAAGCCTGTTTGTTGTTGCACGACCAAGTAAGATGCAAATCTCCTGTCCTCCAAAACATACAATAACAAAGACTTTCAGCACTGACAACAGAAAATACTGTTCTGATAGGGATTTCCCCCCCTACTTTTTCTTATTTTTCATTGTCCATATACAGGATAAAGGATAGACAATGGGAACATTATAGATTCTGAATCTATTTATTAAACAATATCTGAATGTTTTGGATTTAAAGAAATTGAAGGGGCCATTTAGGCAATGAAAACCAATCCCCCCCCTGCTATATTCAGGAATCTTAATTAGAGCCTCTGCCACTGAATACTATCCAACCTCTGTCCGAAGATTTGCAACGATGAGGAACCCATGACTTCTCTAGGTAGTTGGTTCTACTGCTGGTTGGTTCTCTTACTATTATGATGTTTTTTCCCTTACATTCAGTGTTCAGAAAAAATGAGACCTGCAGATGATATGATAATGAATTAACTAGAACTTTATGCAAACTTTCATTACAGGCAAGAAATGTAAGGTTCATTTTTTCACAGCACCTTCTGGACAGAAATGCAGAAAGGCATTATGATGAAAATGGACTGAGTCACCTATTCCATGAATTTCCTGCTGATAGCCATATTAGTTGAGAAATCTGGGAATGGTAGTTCCAATATTTCTGGAACATACCAGCTTGGGGTAAAAGTGACATTGTGGAAGGAGAATATCAATATTTTGTTGTGGCCAAGTGGCTCACTGCAAGATGGGACTAGACCAGCTTGATTTAGCTGAAGCTCTGTTTTTCAAAGAACATTAAAGATATAAATGCATCTTTGCTTTGTGGACTGAAGAATATCCTAATATTTAAAGTGCTCCTACTGATGTTTTTCAGGAGAATGTGGATTGCAGACCTTGAAGATAAAAACAGTCCAGAAGCTGCTTCAGTTAGAAGATTCATATTTTTAAGGGTGCCAATATCTTCACTTTAAATTGCCTCTGATCTGAAGCAAATATTTAATGAAGCATGTGACAGGAAAGCAACAGGCTAGGAGAAGCTAACACCTGCTAATTTCTTGCAAGGGAAGTTGCTATCAAAAGCAGCAGAGATAGTAGCAAGGGGACCATCCTAGTATAATACATGATAGTACACAAATCCTGTTGAAGAGCTTGTGTGAAATTGTGAACATGAATCTAGAACAACTCTTCCCAAACTAGTGCTCTTCAGGTTGGCCTGACAAGGTCCAACGTTTTTCAGCCTTGCTGCCCACTTATCTGAGTGCCATATTGGAGAAAGATACTTATAGAAGATATATATGAAAAATACACAAAACTGGGTTTGTTTGTTTTTCACAGTTAACTTACAGACAGCCCAAACAGAAGCCAGTCAACCCAAACATAGACCAGGTTCTCTAACCTTGTGTTCTCCAGAGGTTTTGGAGGGAGAAGCGCCAATATTTTCAACCAGAATAGCTGCTGTAGTTCCTACAAACCTAGAGCACATCATGTTGGGAAAGACTAATGTACACCATAAATCAGTGACCTGAGAAGAAACATATTTTTAGAATGGCCAAAGCATATTAAATAAAACAAGCAAGCAAGCAAGCAAAACCTTTTAAATCATAGGAAGGCAACTGTTTGGGATTGGTTAGGATATTCATGCTCCCTGCTATCTCGGCTTATCTTTTTTTTTATTTCTGGCCCAAACAAAATATTAGGCTTCAGTCATCTCCCATTTTTATTCCTCCAATACACCCATGGTGTTTACATGCATTCTTGGAAGTGATATTTATATCAGAGAGTAGTGCTTTGCTTTATATCACGGTAGCTTTCCAAATATATTAAGTATTATTTTTAAAACTTTCAAAAAGTTAAGCCAGGAAAGCAGATAAACACCAAGGAATATTGCTACTCATGCTCATTGGTACTTCTTTGCTTTTGTGGTCTTAGAGTCACTACTGAATTCTGGCAATTGCTTGGACAAGTCCCTGCAATTTTCTTGGCAACATTTTTGCTCTTGTCTTCCCAGAATTGAGAGACAATGACTGCCCAAAGGTCAGCCAGTTACGTAGATTTGTGCCTAAGGCAGGAGGAGAACTCACATTCTTCATATTTCTAGCCTGATATCTTAAGCACTACACCAAATTGGCTCTCTGCAACTTTGCTTTCTGCTGCTTAAATTGGTTACACCAAGCAGTTCTTCTTATCAAAATGAAAACACTTTCTATGAGTGTTCAAAGCCATAGCAATTCAGAATAAGCCAAGTTTCTTATGTTCTGTGTGCCAATCACTTTTTTCTGTAGCTACTATTTACTTGCCAATAAAGATGCTTTTTCATAATGCCCTTGGCATAGCTTTATTTTGCCCCCAGCACCATCGCTTTGCTCAACTTTAGACTCAATCAAATATGGCTGGGGAATCAGGGTTATAATAAATGGGATGGACAGCTGCTTCCTAGCGCAGCTCTATCAAATTGAATATTGGTCGCTTCTCCCACCAAAACGAATATAGAAGAATCTATGGTCCACAACAGCAGCCTTTGCATTCAGGGTACAGAGTGTTTTAATCCTGTGATTTTATGACTGAATTCCATCTCTCAGCTGTAGTTGGAAAAACTTGAGATCAAAGTCAAAAGAATTAGGAGAATATGCTAGGCAGGCACTAATGAATGCATTAGAAGATACTGCAGCCCTCATTAGAATATTTCAATGGATTAAAATCATTTAAATAATTACTGGTTGGGAAATTATTTTGGTGACTTTAAAAAATATATATCACTATCTCAATGTGATCTAAGAAAGCATTCTCAGTTAATTTTATGAAGTTCAGAACACATTCTGTGGGTCATTTGTAATCATTAAAAATTCTGGAGAATTTAATCCTTTCAGTTATTCATTAAGAGTGAGTGAGATAATTAAAGAACCTAGAATCTACACTCCTAAGTAATTTCTTCCATTATTTGTAAAGGGCTGATTTTTCTCTATCCTGGAAGATGTTTTACTAGCAGCTTCTGTCTCTAACATAGAGACATCCATTTACTCTGCTTGTGCTCATCTTTTTGGAAAAAAGACAAAGTCTAGTTTTACCAGTAGAATAAAAATTGGACAGAAATGGGAAAAGGGTATGATTATTTTCAAAAATAGTCTCCATCAAACCCGTAACAGCCGCAGCAGGTTTTGCTCCACACATGGCACGAGTGATGCTAATCTAATTCTTATTTAATTGCATCTTTAAAACACACACCATCTACTTCAGCCATAATGGTTTCTATGGTTACGACACATATGAACCAGTTGCAGTTTCCATAGAAACAGGAAGAAAATGGAAAGTCAAAGAATTAATCCCATAGGAAAATTTGTTTGATAAAAATAAAATTTTGTCCTGAGTATTAGGGGAAAAAACTGGGGGGTGGGGGGGGGGAGAGGCAAATGGAGAGGAAAGGATTATGGGAGGAAAGGATCTGCATGCAGCACCAGCCATGACTGAATGGAATTAAGCAGAATAAAAAAGTCTACAATGTCAGAATTGAAGATCCAAACAGTGATATAGCCAAAGTATGATAAAACAGGGAAGGTGCCATTTTTTTAAACTTATACCCTCCTCTTTTCTCATGTATAAAATTGAGACATGAAAGACTGTTCTTTTGGTCCTTTCCATCTAGTACCCTGCAGATATGTTACACTACTGATCACATTACATTGCTGGCTAAACTGGCTTGGGCTGTTGGGGGTTGCAATCTCAAAGCCTGAAAATCAGGATGCAAAAAAAGAGAAAGAGCTAGCAATCATGTTTAAATAGAATAGAATAGAATAGAATAGAATAGAATAGAATAGAATAGAATAGAATAGAATAGAATAGAATAGAATAGAATAGAATAGAATAGAATAGAATAGAATAACAGAGTTGGAAGGGACCTTGGAGGTCTTCTAGTCCAACCCCCTGCTTAGGCAGGAAACCCTACACCACTTCAGATAAATGGTTATCCAACTTCTTGTTAAAAACTTCCAAAGTTGGAGCATTCACAACATCTGGAGGCAAGCTGTTCCGCTGATTAATTGTTCTAACTGTCAGGAAATTTCTCCTTAGTTCTAAGTTGCTTGTCTCCTTGATTAGTTTCCACCCATTGCTTCTTGTTCTACCCTTTGGAGAATAGTTTGGAGAATAGTTTGACTCCCTCTTCTTTGTGGCAACCCCTGAGATATTGGAACACTGCTATCATGTCTCCCCTAGTCCTTCTTTTAATTAAACTAGACATACCCAGTTCCTGCAACCGTTCTTCATATGTTTTAGCCTCCAGTCCCCTAATCATCTTTGTTGCTCTTCTCTGCACTCTTTCTAGAGTCTCAACATCCTTTTTACATTGTGGCGACCAAAACTGAATGCAGTATTCCAAGTGTGGCCTTACCAAGGCATTATAAAGTGGTATTAGCACATGTTAAAAGATGGTTGTGTTTTATTTCTGGAGTGAGTGTGCTGCTCATTTAATGTGTGTAAAGACAGCATCTATGCTTGATGATTGGAAAAATGCCATTATTGTTCCCTATACAGTGCATCCCACTCTATAGGGAACAATAATGGCATTTTTCCAATCATTTTAGCTAATTTCCTTTTAGCATTCTTTTCTCTTGCCTATTTTTTTTTTACTTTTTTTTCTGCACTCCGAATAACACAGCTTATCTTGAAAGAGAATAGCCTGAGAGTTATTATCTATATATATATACCGTATGTACATTGTCCCTGACATACCACTATGCAAAATTCTGTTTTGACACTTGAACCAACAGAGGATGTACATTCTTGATATAAAACACACCACGCTGGGGAAGATCGTATAAAGAAGGGAAGAAAATAAGTATATTTCCCTCCCTGTCATGGGTATGGATGTGAAGTAAGACTGATTATAAGTTTGTGTTTTTAACCACACTATGAATATATTCTGCTTGCCAATTCTGTTTATCATTAAACTAATGTATTTAATATGATTAGCAGTAGGGAAGCAGGGAATAGGTAACTTACACAATCAATTTCTTGAAATGTTTACTCAGTTTTAAAATACTATAGTCACATACATTTAAGAGATAGCTAGTGATGCTTGAGTTTTTGATGTCATTCTGAAATCTGATTATTACTGTAATTTAATAGTTAATGTTTATCAATGAAGGTATATGTTCATTTAGAAATGATTTGGTATATATTAGATCAGGGGTGTCAAACTCGCGTCGTCACCGCGCCGTCACATGACATATCACAACTTTTTCCCCCTTCACTAAACCGGGCGTGAGCCTGGCCAGCACGTGATGCATGTGGCCCCCAGGCCGTGAGTTTGACACCCCTGTATTACCTAAAATGATAAGGGAACTAATAAAAAAATTAATTTCACCCCAAAGCTCTCCCCATCCGTGCTTCTCCTCCTTTCCTCCTTCCTCCTCCTCCTCTGTGTTATTTTAATCTCATCTGAAGCTTAGTCTTGAATCCTGATCCATGGTTCTCTTCAAAACAAGGAGTTGCTGGGAGATACTCATTTGTAAATACATTCAGAACAATGACGGGCTTGCTGGGAGCTGGAAAAAGAACACCACCTATCCCACAGCAATCCATGGCATTTTTCTTTTCAGTGCAAAAATGGAAAGAGTGCTGTATTAAATGATCTATGACCCACCTCTTTACCTGCATGTCATTCCTTCTCATCATTGGCTTTGGCCTAATATTTAAATATAAGGCTAACATTCCTTGAAGCAACAGAATTAATTTTCAGTAGAAGATTTAACTGTATTTCTTAGAGTTCAAACAATGTTCAAGTCAAGTTCAATGTTCAGGACAAAAACTTGCTTTACATCTTATGATTTTGTTCATAGTCCCTATAGATCATTCTAATGGCCTCCTTTCTTTTATTATTTCTTTCAACAATATCATATCATATATCATATCATATATCATATCATATCGTATCTCTATCTTTATCTTGTATTATTTTCACATGTTTATACTCCCCAAAAGCTTGATGCCATAATAAATTAGTAACCTGATATAGTGTTCAGTGAAAGGGTGACAACTGGACAGCTAAAAGTTATGTAAACTAATACATCACTTCAGAACAATTTTAATTCTAATGATGCAGCACCCCATATCATTATATGTTCATATTTACTTAAAAAATTGTCCTAGGCCAAATATCTCATGTTATGTTCTAACTGTTTAAACTGTGTTACATGGTTCCAACCAGGTCCAGCGTTTGAGCGGGAAAAAGCTCAAACGCTATTGGCTGGTCTGTCTGACAGCTCCCTATAAAAGGGCAAGCTGTCAGACTGCTCTTTGCTGGTTGCTGATACAAGAGCTGAAATAAAGAGCTGCTTTGGAAGTCTGTCTCCTGTCATCTCTACCCACTATCTAACAGTGGCGACGAGGGCTTGGGCCAGGAGAACTGTGACTAGCTTCTTCAGCACTTTCAACCAGCCAGGCAGACATCTTCCTGCCTCC
>QLTV01003285.1:212821-233207 GCA_003457575.1 Thermophis baileyi | reverse complement strand
AGAAAGTGATATTTGATTTGGGGGGGGGTTGCTGCCCACGAAAGAAAGAAGGGAGGGAGTGAGGGAGGACCACAAACCTGGCTGGCACTAGACAGAGCTTCAGAGGATGCTTTGAAACAGCACAGCAAAGGCTGGAAGGGACCTCAGAGGTCATCTAGTCCAACCCCCTGCTCCCTGGCAAAATGGACTGCTAATTTGGCCGCATCCACCCAGTCACATGACAACCTGGCCACGGCCACCCAGTCATATGGCCATGCCCACCTGAAGCCACACCCACCTGACCTCCAAGCCATGCCCACAAAATAAGCCATGCCCACAGAACCGGTAGGGAAAAAATTCACATTTCACCCCTGGGTTATATCCTATTCCATGAGGTTCTAAGATATCCAATTCCATAAGATTAAAAATATACATAAAAGTGAATTAAATAACAGGCATCACACAGTTCTACTGGAGGGGAAATAACTCAGTTCAAACTATACACCACGTTCCAGGTGGAGCACTTCCTGAGACAGCTGTCCCCAAGTTCTGCTAGGTTGCATCTTTCTGAAGCTCAGTAATGTTGGGCAGTAGTGGGTTCTAAAACCCGTTGCTACCGGTTCGCATGCGCAGAAGCGTCCCGGGCAGATAGGTGGATCCTCCCACCACTGCCGCTACCAGTTCTAAGAACTGGGCCGAACTGGGAGCAACCCACTGCTGATGTTGGGGCTACCCAGATCTCAAGAGAAATGCTATTCTCCTGCTTTTTCCTTCCTTTGTTCAATAAGCAGTGTAGAGAGAGTGAGGAGAGAATTCTTATTCCAAAATAAAATTTTCTCTTATTACTTAGGAGCACATCCAAAAGTCAGCCCTCAGGATATAAATATTTATGTATTTTGCATATGCAGCAGATGCAACAGTTCCAATTAACTGTCCGAGCCCCCCCCCCCACAATTTCCCCCCTTTCCTTTGCCTGCTGCTGCTTCAATTCACAATGTAAGAGTGAAATATGGATGGGGCCTGCCTGATAATGCTGAGCTCAGATGTCTTGACTTAAACATTTGCTCCGGATCAAATCTCATAGCTTGGAATGGTGATTTATCAGGCTTCCTATTTCCCTCGAGTCTTTTTAAATTTGGGTGCAGTTTTGAAATGCTTTAGTGTAATATAAAAGTCAGCTTAGAATCAGAAGTCAAGGGTGCATAGCCAGCCTTCCCCCCCCCACCCCAAGGCTACTACAGCTGACTGATTTCGGAGCTCAAGACACACTGATAAAGCTTCCCTCTGCCATGAAGACTGCATGCCATTTTTCCCTTTTAACGATCTAGTGATTATTATTTGCATCAAAGCAACCCAACAGGCAGTTTTCAATCCCAATAGAAACACTTCTAGAAATAACTAGTTTTATTGTACAAAAGTATATAGGCAATGTATCTTGTTTTAGATTCAACCCCAAACAAATATTATTTAGCATTGGGGCTGAAAGAGAGAGAACTTTCAGAAGGCAGCGCCAATCAGTTTTCAGATTTTTGTGTTGCACTTTTGAATCCTGATCTGCATCATGCCCATTATAACAAAAAAGAAACTGACAGTGGTTCTAAGAGAGCGGTAGGTGAGATACTACTCTCCTAGGAATTTTTCTGTGCAAGATATCCTCTTCAGCATTTTGTTTAATTCAGTGTTTCTCAACCTCATAGACAATATATCTGGGGAAGGGTGCTCTAGAGCAGTGTTTTTCAACATCAACAATTTTAGATGTGTAGATTTCAACTCCCAGAATTCCCTATCCAGTTGCCAAGATACAACTGATTTAATGTTATACCGTAAGAGACATGTATTAAGGATGAAATAAAGGAAATACTTAATCTCCAAGACTTTTCTCACACTGACTGTGAATGTCCTGGCACGAGATTCTTGATTTCATTTTCAAAAAAATATATTTGCTGGAATTTATACAGCATGTAATCTAAAATGCAAGGCCCCTTGAGTGAATCATGAAGGTGGTTCTCATACATGTTGTTTCTATAGCAACGCAAGAACCACTTTAAAGTTATCTGGGCTGTAGTGCTATTAGATGTGGCTTTCTGACTGCAGAGATGCGGGCCTGTTGGTTGCTTGCATTCTCCTTCTACAGATTATTTCTTTGCTAGTAATTTTTTTCTTTTATACCTATCCGGCTCTGCTACAGTGAGGCAAGGACATCAAGTGAAGACCATAATATTATGGCTTAGTAACCAGTATAAAAACATGCAGCATCCCATCACAAGCAAAGAAGGGCAGTGTGAAATTCATCTGGTTCTTATTTAATTACGAATTTATTCAATTTGCACACTTCCTGCAAATTACAGCATATTTTTTTAGATTTTTTAAAATCCTGCCTTTATTATTTTTATATATAACTTAAGGCAGTGGACATACCGAATACTCCTTCCTTCTCCTATTTTCTTCAGAAGAAGAAGTCTGTGAGGTGGATTGGACTGAGAGAGAGTGACTGGCCCAAAGTCACCCAGATACTTTTTGTGCCTAAACTGTACTAGAATTCATGGTCTCCTGGTTTCTAGGCCAGCACCCTAACAATTTATGGGAATTACTCTTTTTTCAGTTAGTGCTCACTCCCTCAGCTGTCAAGAGTCCTGAAGAAATGGGAAAGGGGGTGGGGAAAGCCCTCTCCATCACTTCAGTCAAAAGGAAAGGAAAAGAAAGGTTAAGCCAATAAAAATCAAGACCACCAAGTTGTGCTCAACTCCTGGTGACAATAAACATGCCTTTGTAACTTTCTTGGCTATAATATAGATGTGAACTACAACTGCCTTCTCCCAGGATACTTTCTCAACTTCTTAGTCTTGTCTATAGTTTTTGGGATTTCCTGTTGGTCTCCCAAATAAATAAAATCTGATCTGATCATGCTCAGCTTTTTGAGATTGGCTAGACGTTGCCACTGTTGTAACTGCTAAAATAAATAAGTAAAGAAATAGTTAAAACACAGAATAACAGAGTTGGAGGTCTTCTAGTCCAACTCCCTGCTTGAGCAGGAGATCCCATTCCATTCCAAACAAATGGTGTTCAATTTCTTATTGTAAACCTCCAGTGAGGTTTTCCACAACTTCTGGAGGCAAGCCATTCCAATGATTAATTATGTCAAAAAAATTCTCCTTGATTCTGGGTTGGATATCTCTTTAATAACCTTCAACCTGTTACTTCTTGTCCTGGCATCAGTGCTTTGGAGAATAGGTTAACCCCCTCTTCCCTGTGACAGCCCTTCAAATATTGGAAGACTGCTATCATGGCACCTTTAGTCCTTTTCTTCCCTACATTAGACATACTTAGTTCCTGCAACTGTTCATCCAGAACCCTAATCATCTTTGTTGCTTTTCTCTGCACTCTTTTCTAGAGTGTCAACATCTTTTCTGTATTGTGGTGACCAGAACTGAATGCAGTATTTCAAATATGGTCCTACCAATGCAGTATACAGTAAAGTGGTACTATCACTTCACATGATTTTGTTGATGTACCCTGGGGCTGCATTGGATGTTCTTGATGTAGTCTAGGACTTCATTGGCTTTTTTGGCAGCTGCAGCACACTGTTGGCTCACACTTAACTGGTTGTCCATTATGACACCAATATCCTTCTCATAGTTACTGCAATTGAGCCAGGTACCACCTGTGCATTTGGTTTTTCTTGCCTAAGTGTAAGATCTTACTTTTCTAACAACTGAATTGCATTTTTTTTATAGGGGCTAGTGTTCAAGTTTGTCAAGATCCTTCTGGATCTTGAGTCTGTCTTCTAAAGTGTTGGCTATTTCCCCAACTTGGTGTTGTCTGCAAATTTGATGAGTTCGCCTTCTATCCCCTTATCTAAATCATTTTCCTATGTAAGGAATTGTGATTTGTATATAAAAAAGAAACCACCAAGCCACCTTGCCATTATCAGAATATTTCACATACAGCATCTGAAGATTAATGAAACCATATTTACAGATTTGCAGCCACATTATTTTCAGTATTTCTAATCAAAGTTACATACTGTATAGATTGGGGAATAGGAGAAATATGTTTTAAACAATGCAACTACAAACATGGAGTTGGAATTGATCCAAGTGATTTTGATTGACTACAGACTTTGCTGTTCGTCCCTTTGAACTGTAGTACAGAGAAGACAGCAAGTCTTAAATTAACAAGAATTCTTGTTTTCCTTTCACTTCAGCAGGGAGTTAATATGCAAAATTAGTATGCAAAAGCAAGAAGATGCATATTTTTCTTAATTAGCTGATTTTAAATGTGATGATGGTTTTCATCCCAGGACCTAAAAGTAGGGATTATGAAATATTTTATTAATCCAATAGAGGACTACCACAATCTCCAGCTTGCAAAAGAAAAGATTAGCTTTGTTCTACTTTCAAATAAATTGTATCATCATCATCATCATCATCATCATCAATCTTTCAGATTTATTTGTTGTGCTTTTTTTGATGACGTTTTTGATGTTAGGTGTCCATTTTAGATCTTGCGATATGGTAGAACCTAGAAATTTGAAGGTCTCTACTGTTGATACTGTGTTGTCTAGTATTGTAAGAGGTGGAAGTATGGGTGGGTTTCTCCTAAAGTCTACCACCATTTCTACGGTTTTGAGTGTATTCAGTTCCAGGTTGTTCCGGTCACACCACAAGGTTAGTTGTTCAAGCTCCTGTCTGTATGCGGATTCATCATTGTCTCGTATGAGACCGATCACTGGTGTGTCATCTGCGAACTTTAGTAGTTTAACAGATGGATCGTTAGAGATGCAGTCATTGGTATAGAAAGAGAAGAGAAGTGGAGAGAGCACACAGCCTTGGGGGGGGCCCTGTGCTAATTGTACAGGTATCTGATGTAATTCTGCTTATCTTCACCTGCTGCTTCCTGTTTGTTAGAAAGCTTATGATCCACTTACAAGTGTGTTCAGGTACTGCTAGCTGGTTTAGCTTAGTTAGAAGAGTGTCTGGAATGATGGTATTGAATGCTGAACTAAAGTCTACAAAGAGGACCCTTGCGTAGGTCTTTGGAGATTCAAGATGTTGTAGGATGTAGTGCAGAGCCATATTAACAGCATCAGCATCATATAGTTAATTTCTCTCCTATTCAAATAAATTGATGTGGCACATCAAAAAAGCCAACTCAGGTTTTGAAATGGACAAATGTCAACTGATAAATCATAACTGGAACTAATTTTTCATTGGTGCAAATCTTCAAATGAAGGTGCCTTTATTTAAAGAGTTACAATATGAATGGCACACAGATAAAAGTTTCCTCAGGCATACAAAACTAGGCATTGTAATAGGGTCAGGGATTGTAATGAGCTATTTTGATGACACACTTTGCAGAGATGCATCATACAGTCTCCCTATAGCAAAGTGCTTTGTGGAAGCATGCTATTTTTCTCCATTATTTACTCCACCCCATTCCCATTTACTCCATTATAGCAAACTAGGGTATCTCTTCACTTTCCAGATTTGCTTCAAAGGGATTTCCCCCCCCCCTTTGGATTTCCAACTAAGTGAAGCTCTTCTTCAAAGATTCACATAGCATTAGCTAAGGTTGCTAAGTGCAATGCAAATATATAATGTCTAGTCAGGTGCCTGCTGGGAAATACATCTGCTGTATTTCTAACAAGGATATCAGGCAGCTGGTTATTTTATCCAAGAGGATGATTCTGCTCAGCAGTGGAAAAGATAGGTGCCATATGCTTGTTTTTGTAAACATACTTTTTGGGGGAATAATGCATCATTGAAGCAAGATAATATAGATAAGTGCTTCTCTCGAGCACTAATCATTTTCTGAAGGGAGGTTTTTTTCCCCATTTTAAAACCACCTTTAGCTTATTGATTAGCATTGATGGATTTTGTAGTCTAACCTATCCGAAAGGCACTAGCTTGGGGAATGGAAGCTTGACTAGTTTGCTTTCAGTTTTACTGTTTCCAATAGGGTTTATTTTATCAAATTTCCCATTGAAAGATTCTTTTTTCATACCTACTTATATAATCTCTTCTGCTATTAGTGACATTGAATATCTGAGTTGGAATGGTTTCTCTTCCTTTTACCTGGGTTAAGTAGAGAGTCTTTTTTTTTTAAAAGCCATCCTATGGAATGAGTCCATTTGGTTTCTTGTGACCAAAGGTGTCTCATAGCTTCTTTATTTTCACACATAGAACTCAACAGAAATTGCTCGTCTTAAGAAAAATGCTTAGGTTTAGGGCAGAGGTGGGTTTCAGCAGGTTCTGACCAGTTCTGGAGAACCGGTAGCGGAAATTTTGAGTAGTTCGGAGAACCGGTAAATACCATCTCTGACTGGCCCTGCCCCCATCTATTCTCTGCTTCCCGAGTCCCAGCTGATCGGGAGGAAATGGGGATTTTGCAGTAACCTTCCCCTGGAGTGGGGAGGGAATGGAGATTTTACAGTATCCTTCCCCTGCCATGCCCACCAAGCCACGCCCACCAAGCCACACCACGCCCAAGCCACGCCCACAGAACCGGTAGTAAAAAAATTTGAAACCCACCACTGGTTTAGGGGCTAGGGTTTTGATGGTGACAGGAATTTGCCAGTAATATATAAAAGAGATTTTTTTTTTTAAAAGAGAGAGATAGAATGAAAAGTTGTAGAAAGAAACAGTGATGTGAAACCTTTTGGTGATGAAATCAAAGAAACGGGCAGGAAGGAAATAGATGACAAAGCACTTGAAACAGAGACATCCGATCATTTTTTTAAAGTTTATGCGCTATTTCCACCATAGCTCAGCTGTCAAACTTCCATCTGCTTTTGTTAATTCCTAGGGACTGCTGAAACCATGAAGAATTGTGACTGTAGGGTGGAAATGATAATAATAATATGGGAAAGGTGGAAAAATCTGCTTCCCTTTACAGTCTCTTAGAGCAGATAGCATAGACGATTTATCTCTGCTATTTCAGTATCTTTCACAAATACACATTTCAGAGCACTTCAAGCAGATACTGTTCCTCAAAAATGATTCAGAAAAAACACTGCATAAGTGCAGCAGTTTCCTGCTATTCATTTCAACAGGCCATTTTTTTCAGACTTCTTCAGAAGCCTGAAATAAAATTATTGCTGCATCATTACTCAGATTAACATTACCAATTATATTCCTTAAAGTAATGAAACCTTTTCTTCAGGTTTGTAGAGAGGTCTGCAAAAAAAAAAAAAAAAAATGGTGGGGGGGAGATAAAATTAAAAAATAAAATGTTTTTTTTTATATTTGAAGGATTTCTCCATGTCATTTTTGAAACATACAATATAAGGTATCCTAAGATTCTCTGTTCCCTTCCTGTAATATATATAAAATTTCATGTTCTCTATTTCCCAAACATTGGACTATTTAAGCACTATTCACAGAGTTTAGTTTGGAAGAGGAAATGTGGTTGGATGGAATACTGTATGTAAATGGTCTTTAATATCATCTCTTTGTTTGTTTTCACTATAGATTAGTTAGCAATAAGCACAAGGGCAAAGAGTGCTAGTTTCAAAGCTCCACTGAGCAACTACTCCAGTTCCAAAATCTTAAACAACTATTTCTATTAGCCAAAAATAATTTTGCAATATTTCCCATTCAAACAATTTTGAAGGACATTTCAAAAGGGAAATAATTATATATTTCCATGCAAAAAGACACCCAGATTCAGATTGGAAAAATTAGGATGACAACTAGGTAGCAGGAAAGAGATGCAGAAAATTAAATCTTCACTGCCATCTAATGCTCCTCTGGGAATTTGAAACCCAGACCTGGTAGTCCTAATATGTGCCTTTTTAAAATGTATTTATTTATCCCACCTTTATTAATTTTTTATATAGGCAAACATACTTGGTACTCTTTCCTCCTATTTTCCCACAACAGCAACCCTGTGAGGTGGGTTGGATTCAGAGTGATTGACCCAAAGTCACCCAACTGGCTTTTATGCCTAAGGCAGGACTAGAATGCAGTCCCTTGGTTTCTAGTCGAGTAACCTTAACTACTAGGCCAAACTGGTTCATTTATGTGAAATGAACCAGTTTCTAACATATTTCCAGCAGAGGCAACAGAGAGAATCTTTATTTTCTTCTAAGAAGTGAAATAATGGACCGCATCTGGGTGTGTTTGTGAGCACTTTCTTCCCAAGCACTAATCAGGATATGCATATACATACAGTATTATGTTTCTGTGTTGGGGTCTAATCACAGTAGGTATATACAGTATGTGTTCTTTGTGTGTTTCTTTCTGCTCTACCCTCATGTTGTATCTGTATGTTTATTTGTGCTGCATTGGAGACCACAGTGTGGAATACATAGAACAGAGCAGTTGACAGGATTTGACCTCATGAGACCATGGATATGAAATTTGAAATCTCACTAACTAAACAGAATTAACTCATGGTTTCTTATCATCCACAACAAATTTACTGTTTTATACCTACCAGTAGTACAGATTGATTAATGATACTGTAAACATGCAAATGAAGATCCTGACAATACAAATATATGTTAGCCGTGGAGCAAGGTGAAGAGTGAAACATTGGAGAGTTTGTAAGAAAGTAATGAATGACAAGGTTAAAAGAGTTTGCAGCTTATCAGGTGTAGGCAGAGGTTGATCTTTAGTGATCACATTTTAATAAGAGGATCCCTGAATAGCTGGTATATATTGAGTTTTCTGGATTCTTTGGATCTAGTTGCATTTAGGCTGAACTGTGATGAGAATTGGTCACAGCCATTATTATACATGGGGAAATCTGGAGTAATGTTTCATCTAAGAGACATGTGAAGCAGAACAATTCCACACTTTAGCTGAATTCTCTCTCTCACAAGGATGTATCACAGAATCAATTCTGGAATTTAAGTATTTATTGAAGTTGTACCACACCACAATCTAGTGCCTCTCAGTGGCTTGCACAATATACCAAAAACATTAAGACTGGTATAAATGGAAATGATAAATAGCAATAATAAAATTCCTCTAACTAAAAAAATGGCATTAACAACAAATAAAAATAAATAGAACAAAAATAAAGGAGTGAAACATGGTGCAGTACCTTTTCTCTAAAGTTTCCATTGGATACAGTCCTTTTTTTTACCTCTACTTTTCACCATACCAAATTTTGTGCCATTCCATTTTGGCTTTGGAAGACAGATTGATAAGAGTCCAAAATCCTTTATATAACTTTGTTCCAATGTTCCATTGTGTTGGAAAGAAAACAAAAGCACTAGAGATGTAAAATTTCCGGAAATTTTGAAGCTCGGAAAAAAACCCGTTTTTTTTCCGTTTTTTTGGGGGGGGGGAACGGAATTTTTTAGAAAAATTGAAAAAAATGCTACATTAGCACTTTTTTGTCTTTTTAAGATTGAAAGTCATTCTGTTACTTTAGGAACATAAAATATGACTATGGACAATTTGACTTGGGATAAAATTATCACATCTAGCATATTAAAAATATAGTGTAGCCAAACAATTATCACAACCAGAATTTACTTTTTTATAATATTTATTTGTACCAAAGGGAGCAACAATCTCCTGAACTTCTTACTAGTTTATGTGGAACAGCCAAAAAGCCTCCACAAAACAATCTTCAAAACCAAAAGTAACAATTTTTCAATTGTTACCAAAAGTAACATTTTTTTAAAATAACCTAGGACATAAAAATAAAAATAAAAACCCCATTCTCATAAAAGGAATTGAAGATGGGGGAAGTGTTAAGAAGAGAGTGGGACTAAGTTTCAATGGACATTTAATCAGAATCATTGCTTGTCCTCAGTGCACAGAAATTAGAATAATCTGATATCATACATTTTTTTAAGAAATGATTTGGAAAATATTTGAACACCCTGTCTTAAAATATTTTATTCATCATGTTAAAATAAAATATTCCACAATGTTTTTTTTTTATTTTTTCAATTTTTCCAATTTTTTGGAAAAAAACAAAAAAGCCTTCAGGAAAAAAACGGAAAAAAACTGTTTTTTTCCTGAATTTTTCCGGTTTTTTTCCAGGCCTTCACATCTCTAAGCAACACACAGTATCCAAATAATACATGTCAACAAAGTTCTTTATCTTAAAATATAAGCAAGAAAACTGTGCCCTTCCAGTATTGGGAATCTTTCTCTCTGAAATACAATACTCTAAAGCCCAGCAAGCATAATCCCAATAATCCCAATAGTAGGGATTGTTGGGAACTATAGCAATAGATATTTGAGACTGTTGGAAGAAATGTCCTTCTGGGTTCAGTTCCAAGTGGGGAAAAAGACACTGGAAACATGGAGACTGCTTGGAAAGATGGTTTAATGGTGGACAGAAGGACCGCATGGTTTGAGGTCCCTGGGGAAAGGGGGGATCACATGCCTCGAAGATGTTGAAGAAGAAAAGAAGAAGTTGCTGAGAGTCCCTGAGTTTTTTATACCCTCTGTTGGGTCCCACCGAGTTTCCTGTTCCTGTGTAAGAAATGTATCCCATTGGCTGTCAGACTCCCAGGGGGAGGGGGTCTTAGCTAACTTTGTAGGCTTTTGTCTGGCTGATGTAATCTTCTCAGGTGCCATGTGGTGAGATGGCTTTGGGATTCCTATTATGGTTCTTCCTGTAGATCCTTGTTATGTAGAATAGATTGCCCATTGACAAAGGTGGGGGGAATGAGTGAGTTGTGCTCTGGCCTTAATGGTCCATTGACAAAGGTGGGGGCTATTAAGAATGAGTCTGTTTCCTGCCTAAAAACATGTTTCTCCTCCATTTCTCATCCAGGGAAATATAATATTCTGCCTTTTTAATATTTCCTAAAATATTTCATTCCTCTAGGGGGGTTGGTGCTAACTTCCTACAAGACCCAGAGGCTAGGAAAGTCTCCCTATCTTAATGTTCTATTTACATCAGCAAAAAGACTTGAAATATACAGTAAATGCGGGGAAAAACAACAGTCCTAAAATATTAAGTTCTCTTTCTCATAGCTGAATTAGGTGGCTTGAACCGGAAAAAACTATATTGGCATACATTTGCTGCATGAACACGAGTGCCAGTGTGTGTGTGTGTGTGTGTGCACACGTGCGCGCACACACAAACATACATACCAGCAATTTCTATTTACTACTGTTTGTCAATTTCTGATCACATTGAGCTAGGTCTCAAGTCTTGAGATTGGCCTAGGGACCTGGTAGATGCTATGACAGTGCCTGGTTTGAAAGAACTTTTACTACCCAAAATAGAATAGTTCTGGAAGACAGTGCGCAGAAATTAGAGGAGATTGGGTGAGCCTATACCAGCTTAAAATGGCCAATAACCACTAGCTGTTGAGCTTCTCATACATTGCATGGTTCATGTACCTGTGACACTGCAAAGCAACTGATTTGTGATAAATTATACCCATGTTTGTTGTGAAACACTATTTTAACACCAGAACAATGGACATGACTTTAAACTGCCTTAGGTATAGGTTTGGATTGTAATAAAGGCACATCAGGAGGACATTATAGCAAAAAAATAATAATTGCTGGGCATGTTTATGCCATAGTTAAATACCAGTGGGGAAAAGCCCTATGGTAGGGAATTAGCCAAAGACTAGAATAATGAGATATGTAGTTTAAAATAAAATAGAAATTACCTACAGAAATTCAAATAGAACAGAGAGCTATTTAATTAACTGAGGAGGAATATGAGGGTAGAGAAAAGAAAGGATTTAGCTGAGGGATCTGAATGCAAATAACTGAGCAGCTGAGACAGAAAGCAGAAGAGATTGAAGTGTGAAATAGGGCTGGACTACATTACCTGTTTGAGGTGAAAAGAATATGGATGGAGAAGATTATCCTTCAAGGTATGTTGTGTTCCAGTTTTGTAAACCAGAACACTTTAATATTATCGTCCATTGTTATTCTAATCCTCTAAGTACATACTGCTGAGGATATAGAAAGTTTATGATGCAGGATTAACATCTATCAATGGCTTCTAAAGTAGCCTTAAGCTGCAAATTTCTGCATGCAACATAACAACAAAACTAGAGGGAGAAAAAAAAGGGCAATAGGTTAAAAAAACCAAGGTAATAATGAAAAACTGAGTGAGATATGAATTCTAAACTCCAACAACTTTTACAGAAAAGAATTCCTTTTAAAAAAACTTAGTTTAAAGAGGAATATCTCCCCACATTAAACTGCAGGAAATATGAACAGATTAGTATCAAATGAAAAACATAAAAGGGAATGTACATTTATGTGCAAATTCTATACAAGCAGGAGATAGACCTGGCGTTCCCACGTCACATAAAAATAAAAATCCCATCTGATACATTTACCAACATGCACTTACTTTATTGCTCTTAGCACAGAACACCTTCAAATTGCTTTTGAGAAAGTAGAAACAAGTAATGTGAAAATTTGGAAAACTCAAAATGCATGAAAAGTACTGCTACTACTATTACCATCATTTAGGTTTGTAGGGCATTCCAAAATTGTTGTTTTTCTGCTGTGACAGATTAATGACTCCGTTTGGAAATGGTATTCCTTTTCTTATTTTCCACCTACTGCACCATTAAAAAAAAAGTGTATTGATATGTGGCAACCATATCCTTGGAGGGTTCTCTGGATGGGAATTTCTAGATTACTTCCTACCATTCCTGTTCTCCTTTGGGAATTTTGGTTAAGGCATTGATGCTGAATGAGTGTGTATTTCTTTCCTATACTGGAATTCTCTGTTTTGACAAATGCATACAGTGGCAGATACAGTAACTGCTAAGAACTTTCTCAAGTACTTGAATTTGCCACTGCAATGGGATTAATTGCTAGGGTGCCTGCAAAACTATTTTATCATTTCTGCCATTAAAATTGTTGTGATACTCACTTATTTTAGAAATGGCCATCTGTATCTCAAATAACCTTCATTCTGGGAATGTCAACTGAGTACAATATAACAATTCACCTGTATCTGAGGAGCTGATCCATTTACTAGACAGTGAATTGCTACCTAATATTTCTCCCAGGTTTTTACTGCGTTGGTAGAAACTGTGTCTCTCCTGATTAATAGAGTCCATTAATCACATGATAATGTTACTTTGCTGCATCACAGTATATTGCACAATGCGAATTATTTTCTTCCATCTGCAATATTGTCCTCAGGTTGAGAGTATTCGTGTGTGTGTGTGTGTGTGTGTGTGTGTGTGTGTGTGTGTGTGTGTGTGTGTGTGTGTGTGTATTACAAACAAATACTTTATTGTAATTAAAACTATTTCACGCCCACCTATTAGCTTAGAATAGATTCTTCCCTCACCTCAGCAGTCAAACTATCAAAATGTGAAATAAATTGATGTACTTTATTTTAAAAAGGCAATTCTTATGTTTTGCAATTTTTGTCAGTATTCAGTTTTAGACTTCACTTTGATTTGCAATGACACAAAAAGAGCTAGAATGAATATAACAGAAGGAAGAGAGAGAAAATAAATGGCATACCGCCCATTTTGGGCTCTATCTTTCATTCCATAGCTGCTTTCCACCTTCCCTCTCTCTTGTGGCTGCCATGCTGAAGGATATGCAGCCCCCAAGAGGGGGAAAAAAAAGCTCTCTTATTTGGGGAACCAAATCTGGCTGGAAAGAGCTGCAGGAGGTCCAGGGAGGCAAACCTAGCAGGTGAATGAACCCACTAGAAACCTAAAGCAGGGAGGGAAGGGTGTGACTCGGAGGATTTAGGGAGATAATAGCTCTTTCTCTGTTTTGCTTGAGCAAAAATTGGAGCTAACCAATTACCCGCTAGCTAGCCTACAAGGTGTATTGATTGAGCGGCAGCGGCCGAGGCGGCTGCATATCAAATCTCAGGCCTCGTCTGCCCGGCTCGCGCTTTTCATTACCCTTCGCTCCCTCCCGCCCCCCCTCTCCTCGCTTTCCCTGCTCCCCGCTCCGTAGCAGCACGTGGACGGCAGCCAGATGAGGCGACGCAGGCCTATCGATCACTCTGCTCCCTCGCTCTCGTCACCATGGCAACCGCAGCGCTCTTTTTACCTGGCCCATTTATCCCCCCCCCACCGCTCTCTCGCCTCCCCGATGACGATGGCTTTGGCAAAGGGCTCGGCGAGCAAGTTTGTAGCGTTGGGCCGCGGGCGGGGGCAGCGGGAGAAACCGCTGTGATTTTAACTCTTTATTAAAGAGGGTGCGAAATGAACCGGTTCCTAGAAATTTGGGATTCCCGGGTAAGAGAGTCAAGACAAGTGGGTATGAATACACATTTGGGAAACAAACTTAGGAGAGTGTTTCCATTATAAGAGTTGCATCTTGCCGGCACGTTCCACTGGGTGGGTTTTTCCTAATTAAGAGTTTTGCCAAATTTTATTATTGGGAGTTTGGTATTATAATCCGAATTGGACGGTTTCTAGGCACAATTGAAAGTGCTGGCTATTATTATTTGACGTTTACCATAACTAAGGAAGCATAAAACCTCTTAGAGTATTTTAAAAAGAACTATATCCTATAGCTAAACTTATAACAAACAAATCAATCCAGAGTTCTCACTTAAGCAGTCAGGCTCAAATGATCCTTAGTGGAGACATAGCTCTATGGGAATGTTTTAATGCTGGAAAAAGGTGGAAGGAAAGAAGAAGAGGATGACCAGCAGCAAGGTGGATGGACTCCATTATAATGGCAATGAGTGCCCTGTTGGAAGACTTCAGAGAAGCTAGGGATGGGTTATAATGGAGAAGATCTATGTGGTTACTAGAAGCTGAAAACACTTGATGGCACTTCATAATGTAACCATTAAAGTGGTCTTCACAATGTGGATTCTCATCTTCTTTGCTTTTATTATTGTATTTTATTGTTTTTACTTTTCTTGTGAACTAGTAGTTGGGAGTTGGGTCATACAGTGTGAGTAAAATCAATCAATCAATCGGTTTTCATATATGATCATATTTAAATTCTCAGAATTCCCTAGACATCAAGGCTATAGCTGAGAATTCTGGGAAATAAAATCCATACTTCAGAAGGGGCATACTGTAGGTAGGGAAACATCAGGGATGTGTTTTAAATCTGCATTGTCATAAAAATTGTTGGGCGACACTTAAGCTCATTACTCACAAGATTGATCAAATATTATATTTGAAAATATTTTATTGTATTTGTAATCTATATAACCTGTATATTTCTTAGCTGCTTCATATTTTTTGGAAAGGGACTCTAAATGTTTTCAAGCCACGTCCCTTTTAAAATTCTATTATTATTGAATTCATACTCTACTTTTCTGTTTATTCTAATACTCAAGGTAGCATAACAATAAAAAACAGAAAATATAGGATGAACAATACAAAATGAATACAATTAAAATCATAATTAAAAGCAATAATTAAAGTACCCAGTTATGGTTTTGTCTTCCTAAATAGGGAAATAGTGCAAGCCAAACATATCTCATTAGAAAGTATATTTCATAGCCTGGGAACTACATGAGAGAATGCCTTTTCCTGTGTATCCAGTAATTGACTCTATACGATTTTGGTAAAATGCAAGGGAACTTATATAGGTGATACTTTTGATAAAATTTGTTAGTCTGATAATATGTTTCTAGACTTCAGATTTTTTAATTAAAACTAAAGAAAGTAAAGAAAGCAGGGTACAATAAACTCTTCCTTTTACACACAACATTCTTGTACCTCATTAAACACCTGCTGAGTCCTGAGCTCTTTTTGGACATATTACATTGCTCCTATGAGACTAGATGGGTCAGCAAATCTGCCTCTCTATTTGGCCTAATTAGCCAAGAATCACCAAGTGACTAATACTAAAATCATTATCTCCTAGCACTATTATCATATTCTTCTTGGCCACTAATTTGGCCAAGGCAGGTTTTCCTAACCAGATGTCTTGAGTCTGCCATTACATCATTCCCAGCCAGTTTCCTATGCTGGTTGCAAATACTGGGAGTTTAAATCTCACTATCTGAGACTTGGAGGTGGGTGTGGGTGGATTATTGTAATCTCTTGAGATTACATGAAAGGTGTTCCTTTCCACATTGTCAAGTTTTTAACTTTAGGTTGTGGATTATGGGTGGTATTCTGTGGTTTAGTGGTTAGATAACTGCTCTATAGTATTTGCAGCATGAGTTTCAAGTTACAAAACTCATCCTCTTTTGCCATTGTTACAGTTCTCCCCTCTTCCCCTTATGCCTCTCTCTCCTAATGGAGTTTATCCTTCAATCGCCTGCTTTTCAATCTTACGTCTAATGCAGAAGACTATTGCCAAATGTGTCTGTGAATCACTTGTTGTATGCGCTACTCCTTCCTATTCCCTGCTTAGGGAAAAAAAAAAAACCTCTTTTCCTCCCTACATGAATCTTGGTCCCAGAAGGGCTGTGTGTGTTTTCTAACTCAACAATAGCTATAGTGCAATATATTAATGCTGTATTTTTGTATACTTCCTTTCCTTTCTATGTACAGGGAATTTGAACTCCTACCTGAAAGGATAGCTGGAGACTGGTAATAGTATGGTTTTTATTGCCTGTGCTCTTTAGGGCTGATGAATGGGGACACTGTGATATTGTTTGATATATTGTGTGTTAATGATGCAGGAATATATCTCGGCTGAGAATGTATCTCTGTGAGTCTGAGTTCATTTGCTCCTTTTGTGCATGGGTGATACTTGGTTGTCATTGATTTATGTTCTCTGGAAGTGTTTCTGGAGATGTTGGAGGGGGCAGGGAGAAATTGTATCTGCCATTTTTATGGCATTTTACATTTTTTCTACCATGTTATTTCTCCTCCTTGCCTGGATTAATCGCATATGCTCATTTATCTTATTTATGGTACTTTTAGAAGATATTGTAGCAATTCTACTGAAATAATAGTGTATCTTCCTGTCATCTCTCTAAGCTTGAGTGGTACACAAGCACAATGCATTTATGTACTTACCAACAAATATATTCCATGTTGCTCCAAAGTCTTGGAGTGGCTATTATCAGATGATAACAAGGTAGGGAAAACATGCAGAGCTTTCAAAATAGCTCTGTTCTGATGCATATAACTGGGGGAGGGGAGGAAGGGGGCACAGAATGGAATAGTCGGCAAAATTTTGAACTGCTGAATTGCATCTCCCATAGGGATGTACTGGAGATTTTTTTTCTTTTGCTTTTTTCCTTAATTCCTGGGCTGCACTAGCCCATTTTCAAACTCGGTCTTTCTTTTACTGGCTTTCCTTTCCCTCTGCCCCCCCCCCCAAAAAAAAACTTGGATTCATTTTTTTTCAGCAAGCTGTCTTAAGCTTGTACAGCTATACAAGCAGGTACAGTCAAATCCTGAAATCCCTTACAGAATTTCAACATTCTGTAGGGTTGGAAAGAATAAAAAGCAGAAGACTATAAATAAATAATAATGGAATTAAAGAATTGTACTCCTACTACCGTAGTAGTTCTAACTCAAAAAATAATGGCACGTTCAGAAGGATTGCAAAACAAACCCATTTATTGTTTTAATAATCTTCAAAAACACTACTGAAGTGGTGAGCCTTGGTTGCAAAATGGCAGGAGGGTGCAGCCCTAAGATTTCTAGGACAGCAGAATGACCAGAATAGGGCAACTATAGGGAAAGATCTTGTTCTGGGTCTGTCCCTCATTAACCCACCAAAGAGAAGAAACCTAAAACATCCATCTAAAATTGATTTGCTAGGGTGGTAGAGTGCTCTGGCTTTTATTTTCCATGTGCTTGTAAAGCTTTATTCTTAGAGGGAAGATTTTTAGAGGTTTAGCAATAATCCAAGTTTCCTCAGAAATTATTCAGGTGAACAATTATCAGCATGCACTTTTGTTAAATTGTCAAGTGTCTGTGGTACCTGAACAATATTGCATGGTGAAGTTTCATTCAGATCCAGGATATTATTATGCAAAAGATGTTGCATTTAAACCAGTATCTTTTGTTGATGTTATTAACAAAGTGTAAAAAAAATTCCACCTGCCTTTTCAACAAGTTCGTTTTTACTGTCTCATTATTTAAGCTTATTAAATATAACAAAATGTAGAAATGGGCCATTTTAAAATTCAATACAGATACCATCCACTGTCGCTTTTGCTTTCATATTACAGGTTAACTACTACACGCCAAAATATATTTATATCTCCAATTTATATTTGTAGCTACCAACTGTAGAGTTTTTTTCCTTTTAAGTTCTTCCCTCCCACTCCTCCCCACCCCGCTTAAGCTAAAAAAAACCCTCTTCTGTTTTGAATTCTTTTGTGCGCACTTTTATTTTCCAGAATGTACTGAGTTGTCTGGCAGAGCAGCCGTCTCCCCCTTCAACATGGAGATTGGGGTAATGGCATGTGTGTGGGGTGGGTGAATGGGGGTGGTGTGGAGGGGAGTGGTGGGTTCCTGCTGAGCTCCCCAGACAGGGAAATGTGCATCTTTCCTTACACAAGGCAGGCTGCAATTTCCGGCAGACATTTGAGGTCTCTGACATCTGCATAATGTGCTCTGGTTTCCTAGCAACCAGGAACAGCTGTCTGACATTTCCAAGATTAAACTGTAACTATACACGGGCATTTCCAAAAGCCAGGGGACAGATAGGCTTTTCCTGGCTCATTCCAAGCCATGTATGTTTTTCTCATTTCCCAGTCTGAAGAAAGACACTTGAGATCCTGAGATGAGGCCACCACTTCTGCTGAGAAGGCAGATTATGAATGTACACGCTTTGTTTTTAAAGAAATATGTGGGGAAGGAAAGCCAAACACAGAAGCAGAAATAGTTTAAATAAACCTCACAAGATGATTCTGTCCTTTTCCATCGGATCAGTTATAAAAATCCTTGCTATTGAAGTTTTGGAATCCCACTAGCCTAAGAGGAGATATTATAACAATGCAGCTATAGACTAATTTAGAGAAATTGAGTGGAAAACAAATGTAAATATATCTTGGACATAACTTACCTGAGAGTAGGTCCTATTGATTGCAGCAGAAATTGTTTCTGAATAAAATCCTATATGCATATGCATTCAGGCTAATCTTGAGTAAATACACAGGATGAACTATTACATAAATAAATGAACTAGAATAGAATAACAGAGTTGGAAGGGACCTTGGAGGTCTTCTAGTCCAACCCCCTGCTTAGGCAGGAAACCCTACACCACTTCAGACAAATGGTTATCCAACATCATCTTAAAAACTTCTAGTGTTGGAGCATTCACAACTTCTGGTTGTGACATGGTATGGTTTTAAAATCCGAGAAATAAGCTGTGCTATGCTGATAAAATGACCTTAATAGCCAAAAATTCAAGGAGCGTAGTGGAAAAAATGGAACTAAAATGTAAAGAAGACCAAACTAATCACAGGTACAACAACTAGAATTGATGATAAAGACATTGAAGTGGTAGATAGCTTCTGCCTTTTAGGATCAATCATCCTAAACAGTAAAGGAACAAATAAGTCAACAAAATTTGTCAATAAGTAAGAGCCGAGGTGGCGCAGCGGTTAGAGTGCAGTACTGCAGGCTACTTCAGCTGACTGCTAGCTGCAGTTCGGCAGTTCAAATCTCACCGGCTCAAGGTTGACTCAACCTTCCATCCTTCCGAGGTGGGTAAAATGAGGACCCAGATTGTTGGGGGCAATATGCTGACTCTGTAAACCGCTTAGAGAGGGCTGTAAAGCACTGTAAAGCGGTATATAAGTCTAAGTGCTATTGCTATTGCTAAGTAGCACTTGGTAGATCAGCCATGATGGCCTTGAAAATGATGCAGTATTCAAATGTTGTGATGTGTCAATCTACAAAGATCAGATCTGTGCAAGCAGTGGTATTCTCTGTGACTATGGAAAAGCAAAAGTTGGACTTATTTAAACAGAATAGAAGAATATAAATGGTGTTGAACTTTGATATTGAGAAGATTCTTCAGAATACACTGGACACCCAAGAAAACAAACCTATGGGTCATTGACCAAGCAGAGTTTGTTCAAATCATAGTTCTTAGTTGAAGCACAAACGATCAGGCTCAAATAATAATACTTCAGACACATTATTGTTAGATAGTGGGTAGAGATGACAGGAGACAGACTTCCAAAGCAGCTCTTTATTTCAGCTCTTGTATCAGCAACCAGCAAAGAGCAGTCTGACAGCTTGCCCTTTTATAGGGAGCTGTCAGACAGACCAGCCAATAGTGTTTGAGCTTTTTCCCGCTCAAACGCTGGACCTGGTTGGAACCATGCAACACAGTTTAAACAGTTAGAACATAACACCCCTCCCCTCCTGGATGGAGCTGTCCAGCATACGTAATCACGCAGGTAGGCGGGGCGTTTTGGAGCCCTACTAGACCTGCGCAATTCAGTTGGTGGTGAGGCAGCGGCCTGTGCAGACAGGTCTGCTGCCGCTCCGGGGCTCGAGCATGGAAGCTCCTGGAAGGTACTGGGTGTGGCCTCCACGGCCGAAGGGACCGGTTCGAAGGGAGGACATCGCTGGCTCTCGGCTTCCACA
>QLTV01003285.1:172984-201014 GCA_003457575.1 Thermophis baileyi | reverse complement strand
GTCATCTGCACCTCTATAACTGTCTGGTTTGGCTCTGCAACCAAACAAGACAGACACAGACTTCAACGGATAATTATAACTGCAGAAAAAAATAATTGCTACCAACCTGCCTTCCATTGAGAACCTGTATACTGCACGAGTCAAAAAGAGGGCTGTGAAAATATTTACAGACCCCTCACATCCTGGACACAAACTGTTTCAACTCCTACCCTCAAAACGATGCTATAGAGCACTGCACACCAGAACAACTAGACACAAGAACAGTTTTTTCCCGAACGCCATCACTCTGCTAAACAAATAATTCCCTCAACACTGTCAAACTATTTACTAAGTCTGCACTACTATTAATCTTCTCATCGTTCCCATCACCCATCTCCTCCCACAAATGACTGTATGACTGTAACTGTAACTTTGTTGCTTGTAGCCTTACAATTTATATTGACTGGTTCCTACTATGATTTGATTGCTTATTTGTACCCAGACTATCATTAAGTGTTGTACCTTGTGATTCTTGACGAACTTATCTTTTCTTTTATGTACACTGAGAGCATATGCACCAAGACAAATTCCTTGTGTGTCCACTCACACTTGGCCAATAAAAAATTCTATTCTATTCTATTCTATATGTTAAAGGGTGGAGTAAAGCTGCAATGTAGAAGATATAACTAGAAATGTTAAAACACAGAGTAAAAAGTAGAATAGCTGTGCAACATGATTAATATGTATGAAAATAGTTTCTGTACCTCATGATAAGAAGAATGACATTATTGTTCCCTTCTACAAAGGGAAATACAGCAAGAATAAATATAAAACTACAGGGGAATTAATTTATCAGGTATACCTGGGAATTTGTTTAACAATATTCTAGGGTACAAGAGATGACAGTGAACAAACTTTGGGAATTAGAGTGGGATTTTGTGGGGCAGGGTGAGCACAAATCAGATTTTTGTTATTCAGTAAGTCATCAAAAAGGATATGAGTGTGAGTTGTTATATATTATTTCATCTAGTGGAAGTGATAAACTTAACAGATTAGAACCATGAAATGTTTTGTATAAACTTGCTGGAAAGTTATTGTATTTTTAAATTTGATTTCTATAATAGCTGCTCAAGTCAACAAGTGACTAGGTGGCGAATAAAATTAGTGGCTGAATGTGATAAGAATATAATGTAAGAGGCAAGATATGTGTGAAAATAAAAAAGCAGAGAGTAAGAAATGGATATGTCTATAATCTGTAGTTTTATTTATTTGTGGATTAATGTATAAAGAATGCTTGAAGAGGTATGGTGCAGGGGTGGGTTCCAACTTACCTCGCTGCCGGTTCACTCCCTCCCGCGCCGCGCAGTAACAAAAAATCTGAAAAAAAAACCACCAAAAAACCCCCCCAAAGCCGAAAAAAAGATGGTGACCGCATGCACAGTGCCGGAAATCAGCTTCTGTGCATGCTCAGAAGGAAAATAAATAAATAAATACATTCAAAAAAATTTAAAAAAAAGATGGCGGCCCCCACGGACCGGCACTGACTGATTCGGTTCTGTGATGTTATCGTGACATCACCAGCGGGCCGCTACTGGTTCGGGAGAACCGGTCCGAACCAGGGGGAACCCACCCCTGGTATGGTGGTTAGGAATGTGAATGTATGTACACTTTGCAGGCAGGTGATGCTTCACCTCTGTGAATGTTAACTAAGCAGTTTGATGCAGTGCGGAATACTGATCTGAATAATAATATATCAAAGACCAAAGCAGTAGCTGGTTTGACATGGACAATGGATTGAAGTTATACATACATGGCAAAAAATCTAGAGCAAGGGGAAGGGGGTGAATTTGTGAAATGGAAAATGGATGATGAAGTTCTAAATTGTGCAAAAGGGCTGGTACAAGGTAGTAGTTAATACGTAGTTTGTTGCAAAGAATAAATGTCTGTCAAAAATAGCCACAATGGCTATGGATAAGTACATAACTATAGTATGGAAGTGAGAGTTTGTTATGTCATGCAAAATATAAAAGGAAGTTGAATGCAATGGAAATGCAATGGAGTTCTTAAGAGGTGTGTATGGTAAAACAGAGATAAAATCAGGAGGGATGGGTTGAATGAATGTGGATTGAATACAAAAGTAAGTGACCAATATAAGGAGTACCTTGAGGTGGTTTGGTCCTAGAGAGGATTGATGGGGATTAATTTTTTTTAAATACTAATATATTTAGAGATTTATTCTTGCCTTTTATTTCTTCCAGTTTTTCCCTCCAATGCATTTACTGTACTAGCTACCAACTAATAGACATTAATACAGTTCAGGGTAATTGGGAGATTTGTGGATATCACCATCTTTGGATACAAAGTAGTACTCCTATATATTTTCATTTCACTTTAAGATTTGGGATGTGGAATAATCTTCTCACCGTGTCATCATATTTTGACCAAGCCCTTCTGTGAGCACCACTAATTGCATTAACATCTTCCCCTTCTACTCCCAGTACACCTCCTTCAATTCCAGCATGATTATTTGGAAGGGAGGGGGTCAGTATCTCTACTTGGAGAATATCAGCCAGGCAAATAGCATCATACAAATACAAATAAAAGGGAACATTAGGACTATGAGGAAAAGACTGAGAAAGTCCTGGTAAAATGGATTTGACAAGATTATTAGGAATAGAAGTTAAAAATTTTTATAGCAAAAGGTAATGTATGAAATGGTATATGGATGTAATAGAAATGAAATTATTTACAAGGTTAAAAGAGTGTTGAAACAGTGTTAGCATAAAACTGTTTTAGCTCCCTTCCTTCCTTCCTTCCTTCCTTCCTTTTGCTTTGGCTATCTTTGAAAGCTACTAGAAAAACCATCTAAATATATAGAAACTATTTTATTATTGTTGTTAATTATGCAAGCAGGACTCTTTTCTAGCATCTGTCTTTCTTTCCTTCCTTCCTTCCTTCCTTCCTTCCTTCCTTCCTTCCTTCCTTCCTTCCTTCCTTCCTTCCTTCCTTCCTTCCTTCCTTCCTTCCTTCCTTCCTTCCTTCCTTCCTTCCTTCCTTCCTTCCTTCCACACCATTAATTTGTGGCCTAGTATTTCTTATGTTTTTCTCTGCTCTGCATAGGTTTGCTTATTCCAAAATAGAACTCTTCATGGCTATCCATATAAGTGGGTCCAATCCCCTCAGACTCTCCTAACGTTTGAAAACTGTTTTCCTTGCTCTAAGTGGTACTTTTGCCATTGCTGATTCTTATCTCCATGGTTCAAGGAAGGTTAAAAAAAACCCTTCCCTACCTCATAGATATAAATAGGCATTTAGGTTTTATGTATGTATATAATTCAGATTATTAGCGCCTTAGGGTAACCAAGTCATCTTTTTACATGACTTTACAAAGCTATGCACATCAGTGGTTACATAAATAAACCAACAGCCTAATTAATAATAAAATTAATCATCCCAGTTCCTAATCTTTTGTTTGTCTTCCTTGATTTCCCTGAAGAGTATAATGTTTGGTGATAAGCACTGCACAATAATGTTTTCCTAACCCAGGATCAGTGTAGCAGTTTATCTCCTACATATCTGATATTTTGAGGACAGACTACAGAAAAATTGTGGCTCATGAAGACCAGGGAGTGCACATATTCCTTCTTTTTGAAGTCTCAATAACTACTTTTATAACACTGCCTACCTCAAAAAAACAGCAAGTGATAGGAAATGCCTGGAAGGGTATCCATTTTCCTTCAGTTGTTGCTTTATATTTTCTTATTGTTAGCTATGTTTATGCCTGTTTTAAATTGCTTTTCCTCTTTATATGTTACCTAGAGTAGCTTTGACAATTGAGACATTGTATAAATAAACAAATAAGCATCTTCCATAACATTTAATGTTTGGAGTTATGTCCCTGTATCTATGGCAGCATATGTGCATGATAAGGGAGAGTGTGTGTGATTCAGCGACCAAGTGGAATCATAGAATCATAGGGCTGGAAGGGACTTTGGAGATCTTTTAGTTCAACCCCCTGTCCATGACAGAAGACCTTATATCATGCCATACAAATGTCCAATCCTTTCTTGAAAACCTCCAGTGAAGGTGCACCCCTCTGGGAGGCAAGCTATTTCATTGGCTAATTGTTTTCACTGTCAGGAAGTTTCTCTTTAGTTCCAGGATCTCTCTTTAGCGAGTTTTCACCCAAAGAGCTTTGAAGATGTTGAAGAGCGTTGGCCCCAAAACAGAACCTTGAGATACCCCACTGCATATTTTCCTCCATGTAGATGTAGTTCCATTGAAGACTATATGCCAAGTGTGGTTGGTCAGCCAACTGTGAATCTATCTGGAGATGATGCTATCCCACATTATTTTATATTACCATAAAGTAGCTTGTGGTCTACTTTGTCAGATGCCTTACTGAAGTCTAAGTATACTACATCCAACTGTTTCCCTGATCCACTAATTTAGTGACTTTATCAAAGAAGGCAATATGGTTTGTTGGCGTGATCTGTTTTTAACAAGCCCACGCTGGTTTCTGGTAATGGCTTTGTTCATTTCTAGATGATCACAAATCTGCTGCTTATCTTTTCCAGGATTTTCCTGGGCATTGATGCCAAACTGGTCTGGTTTTGAAGATTGGAACCACATCAGCTCTTTTCTAGTCTTCTGATACTTCCCTTGTGCTCTAGAAACTGTAAAAGATTTGGCTCAGTTATCCTAAGATTACATCTGCCAGCTCCTTCAGAACTCTGGGAGTAATCCATCTGGTCCTGGCGATTTGAACTCATTTAGCATGGTGTTTTCTTACCAATTTCTTGCCCATTTTGACCTGCATTCCTGTTCTGTCTGCCACATGTTGTTTTTGGTAGGTTGAACTATTTTTTTCCTTTTGTATGAAGACAGAGGCAAAAAAAGTATTAAGCAGTTATGCTTTCTTCCTGCTGCCCATCATTTTTCTTGCCATCTTCTCCAATTAGTGGACCAATCATTTCCTTTACTTTTTTCTTGTTCCTTACATATTGATAGAAACTTTTTGTTGTTGTTGTTATTTTTGTCATCTGTTGTAAGTCTTAGTTCATTCTGAGCCTTAGCTTTCCTGACTTCATTCCTGACTTCATTCAGGCTGTTTGCTGAGGTAGAAGTGGGTAGTACTTTTTAAATTCTTGCTACTATTGTCCATCCTCTCTCTTTACTATCTGTTTTTTCTTCACTCTGAACAGGGGTGGGTTCCACTTACCTTCCCCACCGGTTCGCATCGCGATGTTTTGCGCGCGCATGTTCCCTCGGGCAATTTGGCTTCCGCACATGCTCAGTAGCTTCAATCAGCCCGAAACACAGCTGAGGAGCTGATCAGCTATGCTTCAGGCAAGGAATAAAGGTCAGTTTAAACGCAGGGGTGGGCGGGAGGGCCCTTTTTCAAGTGGCAGAACAGGAAAAACCTTCCAAACAGTGAAAAAAACTCACTACCATTTTCTCAAATGTGAGTGCGCGCACATGCGCAAAGCCTTCTGCACATGAGCACAGCATCAAAAACACGACGTGCTCAGTGTCAAAAACGCAACGTGCTTACGTCCGGGCGGGTGGGTGGGGCCACCCGGAGTCAGCGCTACCAGTTCGCCCGATCCGGATAGAACCGGCTGAATACTACCACTGCACCTCTTCCAACTAACATATTTTATTTAAAAAAGTAGGAGATTTTGTGAGCTACAGCTCGTCTCATCATAGCTGTAGCTTTCACAGAAGCGTGCTTGTTTGTTTATTGATTTGATTTGATTTGATTTGATTTGATTTGATTTGAGGGCCACCCATCTTGTCTAGAGGCAAGCTTATGCCTTTTAATCAAACTTTAGCTGGAAAGGGTGCCACCAGAATCCTAATATTTTGGTTATCAATGACTACCATGACTTTGTGTCTATAATATTTTCCTCCTCCTTTTCTTTGTTCTCTAGGGAGAAAACCGTTGGTTCTGGAATGATGATTTTTAAACTAGGCTAAAACTACTCTTCATTCTGGATGTTTGGAAGGTCCGTTTTTTAACACAATATTTCTTAGTTAAATTAAAGAATATGCCCAAAACATACCACATTGTTTATGAACATTTTATTTTTATGATACACTTCATCCATTCCACAAAAGGTTTTGGTTTGATTTTTATGATGTCAGTACAAGCATGTCTCCGTTTGTATGTACTGTATAAATGTATATTAAATAGCCTGAGCAAAATGTTAGGCATTTATTTATACTGTGTGTGTGTGTATTTAACACAGATGATTTTAAAGCAATTAAAAAGACCTTTGTTTTAATTGAAACTCACATGTAAATTCTAGCCCCCAATTCTGGGTTTTTCCGTGATGCCTGAGAGTCTGGCTGCAATTTTTACTCGTCAAGGATCAGCAAACTAAGGGCTTCACTGTTTTAATAGCCTTCCCCCTTCCCTCCCCAGCAGTCAGAGTACAGTCATTGAGGCACACAGTCTGTTTGCTTTGTGCCAAAGGTCATTGAAGGCAGCAGGGGATCTTGTTGCTAAGCTTTTCTGGGAGAGAAGAAAAAGAAAACACGACAACTAAGTAACCGGCAAAAATACTTTCAAAGGTGGTGCCTGTTTTCAGTGTAATAGCACTCATCTACTGTTGCCACTGATCTTAGCAAATACAGTATTTCCATTGTAAAACAGGAGTTTTTATCCATGGGCTAAAATGACTTCATCAAAAGAAAGAATGGTACAGTATGTGAGAATGTTGCTTTCATCCTAAGAAAGAATAACTGCCTCCATATTGTGGGAAGCCACCCCGCTCCCAGAAGAATGAAATATTTTGAGAAATATTAAAAAAAGGAAGGATAAAATATTTCCCCTAAAAAAGAAATAAAAAATCTTAAGGGAGACAGAAACTCAGAGCCCCAGCTCCCTCCCCCCAGCAGATATTTTGTCCCCATTGAGAAAGATTGGGCCAGCCTATCTACAAAACAAAAGACCTTCAGCTCCAGGATGATGGGATTAAGACATGACCCTTCAGGACATAATAGGATTAACCAACTACCATTTAGCAGCAGAGCTCACTACATCACACAATCTCTTAAGGACATTGCATCACCCTCCAAACTTCAACCAAACTTAGCTCAGACAAACACCTAGGATTTGTACTTTGCCTATAGAGCCAGCTATGACCCCTACATAACTCCTACATGGCCCCATGGGAGTCTGACAACAGCTAATAGAATACATGTTCTTGCACAGCAACAGGAAGCTCTAGTGCAAAGCTCAAGAGAAGGTATATAAACCCCTCACTCTCAACTCAATGTGGTCAGCTGCCCAGAATCACATCTGCTTGGTGGTTCTGCTTCATCAATAAATGGACCCTCTTTCCAATAAGCCTCCAGCCTCCATTTTGTCTCCAGTGCCTTTCTCCCAGCTTGGAACTGAACCAGATGGATATTTCTTCCAACAATATCTATTTCCAAAAATCCCATTGGTGAAATGTGCTAACACAAATTTGGTAAACCCCGCAAAGCTAACATAGCTATGAATTGCTTGGCTGGCAGTATTGGACACAGCCAGATAGAGGTGTCCACAGTGAGCTCCACAGCCCAAAGGGCCTTACAATTAATGCCAGAAGAACATGTATTTTATAAAGTGCCAGGTCCCTCCCTCAGATGCTGTTATCCGATGAGAGCTTAGAAGTATGCTTTCTCAGTGGCTACCCATCCCTTTGGAACAGCCTCTCATCTGAGATTTGAGCAATCTCTACCCTCATTCATTATTTTGACACAATCCATTGGATTCTGATTTGCAGTTTGATCATTTCAAACATGGGATGCATGTATAAGTGATGCCCAACAAGTAAATGGGAAAATAGAATTCATAGCATTTTACCCATGAATTATATAAACACAGCATCCTGGATCTACGGAAATATTACTAATGTGCTTAGAGTAGTCGGCTATATATAATGTATCATTGGGTATACAGTACACCTGGTTTTAGATGCTTAGTAAATAAGTCGTCTATTCTTGAAAAGTTCTCAGATATTCAGGTTAGAAATTAAAGCAGAAGGAAACCATCAGTAAGTTAGTGGGATCAAAAGCACTGTGACAAACTGAAAGAACGAGGATTCAATTCCCCTTCAGCTATCAACTCACTGTATGACTTGGAATAATCGGGTAGTAAACCAGTTGTAGGATCAGATTTTGGGATCAGGATCCAAGCATCTTACTTTGTCCTACTAGGATAGTTTTCAGATTAAAGAAGGGACTGGCTTGAGCCTTATGTTACTCAATGCCATCCTTAATATACCGGTAGTAGCTGGAAGGTTATAACTTAGGGTTTTACTCTACCAGTAACTTGGATTTTCTAGTTCGAGCAACCTATTGCTGGAGCTGCAATGTCACATAGCACAATTTATTTACCTCTGCTCTTTCTTATCCTTGTTCTTCTTGAGCTAGGCTGCCAATCTTTAGACCTTGAGATTGAATTATCAGTTTTGGATGATTGATGCCTTTCTATATTGTACCGTTGATGTGATCCGATGATCCCTAATATTATTTCCTTGACTTCTGGGAGGTGGTAGCAAATGTAAAGATAAATAATTACTCATTCAAATAACCATTTAATTTGGATACTGAATGCCATCCGATGTTTGTATTATCCGATTTTATTCTTAAATTTCTTATTTGTCCAAATTATCAGCAGGTAGTTCTTTTTCTGGAGTAAATGTACTCTGCTGCCACTTTCCTCAAGTGAATGAGATGCTAAAGAGTTGTGGCATAAATGTAGTTACTCAGATCTCAGGGCTGCCGATCCTTAGTCAGCATTCACTGCATAGCCGTGCATTGCATGTCATTTGCAATGTAGCAGAATGATAACAGATGATAACAAATATAGAACTAGCAAAGAAAGGGACCATAATGGAAAGAAAAAGGAGAGAAAAACTGAAAGCAGAGAAGAATTTAACAGTGAAAATGTTTAGCAGTATTTTGCTAAGAATTTTTTTAAAAAAACTTCAGGTAAAATTATACCTTTCAGCCATTCCCTTAGAGTAGATAATTTATGCTTACTGTACACCTGTACGTTCACAATGTAAAAAATGATGTATTTTTCCTGGCAATTAAATTCTTGCCCGAATAAAAATGCTTAGCATTGCTTCTATAAAGACATTCAAGTCGTCATTTTGGTGCAAAACATAGGGGAAAAAAACCTGAACTGAAGAAATGAGGAAGGAGGAAATGAGAAATGAGATACGAGTGCAGGAGTGTTCTCACTTGACATGAGAAAAATACTAAAGTGGGGGACCCTTTGGCTGAACTTGTAGAGATCATTTACAGATTCAGATAAGGGAACCTTTATTAAGATAGAAACCCTCGGAAGCATTTTGGCTTTATGGTCATGAATTATGTCTTAAATATTCATTCTTGGATTAGATTTGAATTTCCCACAGCTACATACCTGCAAAAATAATGATGAGAATTGGCATAAGTTGTTTCATGTGACTGCAATTCTATGCCTGCTGATTAGAAAGCAAGTCTTGTTTAATTCAGTGGAAATTACTTCTATACAGACATTGCATTTTTGTTCTTTATGCTCCTTGAATTACAAAGTCACGATTCATACACAATGAGGCAAGTTTTATGGATTTCAAAAGGAAAATTGGGCATATGCATAACAGTTCTGTTGAAGCGCTTCACTTTTATGCCATTTTGGAAGAATTTCTATTCCCCTATCCTTTCTAACTCATAAGGCTCCCCTAGGGCTTCACAATTAAAACTAAAATTATATAGTAATAAACCAATTAAAATAAAAACCCAATAGAAATTTTCTGTCAATTAAAACAATCAGCTGTATGTTTTCAGCAACAACTTCTATTTCAGCTAAAAAGTAACAAATGCCTCTCCCAGTTGGGAGGCTTTAACCATCTCTCTAAATTATCAAAATGAGCTGTCCTGCAAGCCTTTTTGGGCAAGAAGTATAATTAAAATATAGCTAAGAGAGAAGGAGAGAAAGGGAGGGAGGGAGGGAGGGAGGGAGAGAGAGAGAGAGAGTTTATTTTTTTAGATTTATATCCTGCCTTTTGTACAGGAGCTCCAGCTGGTGTGTGTAGTGTTCCCTCCTCCCAATTTTCTTCACAACAGGGGGGGGGGGGGGGGGGGGGGTGAGAGAGAGAGAGAGAGAGAGAGAGAGAGAGAGAGAGAGAGAGAGAGAGAGAGAGAGGACACAGCTACTACAAATGGATTTGGTTTCGGTTTACTTCTAGTGAGACATCAGAACATTGTTAATTCACCAAAATGTATTTTTTCGAAACTATACATCAGTTCTCTTTCTCACTATTTCTTCTTCCCATCTGCCTCATTGATTTTCATAGAGCAACAACCAATAAAAAAGTGCTTTGAATAACATTTGCCTAGATATAAGCTCCTCAACAAAATATTGCAGAAAATCATAGACTGAAACTGGCTATGAGTAGCAGCTTCATAACAGAACTGAAGATGTTATTATTAAAGTTGGGCAGCCTGTCAAAGTCTTCCTCACCTTGAAAACTTTGTAATCCAAGACAAGAAAAAAAAGCATGATATCTATGGACCAACGCCAATAAAATATGTTTCCTTATGCAAATATAAGCAGAAGCTATGTCAGGATTCATATACCAGAATGCAAAAGTCTGGATGATGAGTAGCTGCTAAATGTAAGGTATTGCCGGCCCACTCATGGTATTGCATCTATAATATTCATGTTGATTTTGTGTTGCAGAGACTACCATAATACCAGTTTATGTGTATTTTGGCATAGGTATTCTTTCCAAAGAAAAATATATGTTTAATCCAAATCAGTCTGGCATTCTTTGTGTTTTGCTGTTAGGTAAGATTTGCATGGAGAATATTTCCAATCGCTGATTTTCCATTAAAATCCATTGGACCACAAGAATATCTCACACCAGTGCTGACAGATTTATTTCTTTAACATTTCTACCCTGACTTTCTTAAAACAATCCAAGATGACTTACCAAACATTAGAATTCTAAGCAAGAGAATTCCCAACCAAACCACAAAGAAGCTTTCCCCTTTTGGGAGCTTGATTTGTTCTTTCAGAAATATATGACCAAAAACAATCCTATATATGTTAAATACAAATATTTGATAGTAATTAAAATATGGAACATATGATGTACAATCTTAATCATTTTTATTAATCAGGCTAATGCAGATATTGTACTCTTATGCTTTATTAGCCATTGCAGAACACAGAGTGAAAATGATTCTTTTCAGTTTTTCTCTTTGATTTTTTTTAATATGTGATGACTTGAATCAAAAGCAGTGATAAGAGAATTAGTAGCTCTCTAGAAAGAAAATCCATATCTTAGTCTTCTTCCACCCATGAGGAAGTTGGTAATAAGTTGATAATAAAATAAAATGCAGGGCTGCAGAAATCTCTGTCTACATCCCTCTAGTTCATTCATCTTCAGACATTTTGTTCTGATTTGGCAACACTTGATACTCTAGTATACATATATGGAGCTTGAATAAGAATACCCCATTTTATTTATATGGGAAACAAAGGCTCACATGTACAAAGGATGTATACATAGAACTCTTACTTCCTGTGCAATAAAAGAATCACATGTCTGTAAGAGGCTACTTAAGACCATTGAATTAATCCCTGCTCAATGCAGGAATCCAAATGAAAGCATCCAATAGATGGCTATCCAGCTTGTACTTAAACACTCCAACGAAGGAGAGCAACTATATTTCAAAATAATTGCTTCCATTGTCAAACTATTCTTACTGAGGTTTTACCTCGCATTTTACCAGAACCATCCTGGTTTTATTTTGGTTTTGGTTTTCCATAAGAATCTTACTCTATTATGTTGTTTGTTTTAATCGTATTGTGCTCTTTTAATGTTTATTGCACAGGGTCTGTTGGAAGTAGGGCAGCTTAGAAGCATCATTAGAAATTAATAAAATCTGTATTTCAGTAACATGCAACTATGATTCCATATCCTACACTTTGGAACAACAGAGACCATCCTTGTGACTTCCTTTCAAGTATTTGAAAAGTGATGTATCATAAATATTTTCAGTTGCTTTTTTTTAGATTAAATATACATATCTTTACTAAAGTATGATACCCAGAATTGGATAACAATACGAGAGATGGAATGAGAGCAATATAGAATATAGTGAAATAATCACTTAGTATAATTTGTAAACTACTTTTATAGATGGAGTTTATAATTATATTTGTTTCTGCTCAAAATTCAATTTTGAAATTTTGAAGAGTATTGGTGGCATCTCATTTGATACTTTTTCCAGCTTGCTGGGGAAGCATTGCCAAGTTCTGAGTATAGTTGGGATCCTCCAAAATAGATATGCTATCCTTCACTTAATTATCTTGCTAATCTGAATGTCATTAAGTGCATTGTCAAATGCTTTTATAAAGTCAAAATATTTTATGTCCACAGCATCCCTGCAGTCTACTAAAGATATTAACTGATCAGAAAATGAAATCAGTCAATCTGGCAAGATTTGTTGTTGACAAATCTGTGCTGAAAAACCTTTGCACAGAAAGCTTACTTATGCTTCTGTTTATTTTATGTAAATTGTCTTAGAACAATGAAAGAAGTAATATCTATAAAGTGAAATAATATCTATGTATATTTCAGTGCAAATATGAATCTTGATTAGGGAAATATCTTTGTTTTTCTTGTAAAAATATTTGATTGGTTTTATTATTGCATAAACATTGTAGAAAAGTGGAGATACATGAAGGTGAGATAAATAGAATAAAATAAAAAATGAAAAAAGAAGCTTTTAATTGTTACATTCTTTCCTTTCATTTCCCCCCAACCACTAATTGCTACTTAGATCTTTATAGTTTGTTTTAAATTTTTACAGTTTTTGTTTATGTCTACTTAAATCATTTTTCAATTCTTTTTTAATCTACTTCTTTTCTCCAAAACCCATATTTTAAATGTCTTAGGTTGCCTTGCAGTATAAGAGAGCCATTGCTGCTTGAATTTGGTTTGTTTATTTTATTTGTTTGTTTGTTTGTCAAACATGTACAAGATAGCAGGTATAGATATAAACATAAACATAATCAAGGTGAATACAGATAGATGAGGACAATAGGACAGTAGGACAGGGACGGTAGGCACGCTGGTGCGCTTATGCACGCCCCTTACAGACCTCTTAGGAATGGGGTGAGGTCGACAGTAGACAGTCTAAGGTTAAAGTATTTTGGGTTTGTTGTGAATATATAGTCAATTTCTCCATTGTCACATACAGTATTCTACTATATTAGTTTCTCGATCTCTGTTGTTGCCAATAATTTCTTTTCCAATAGGACAAATACTTTTCAAAGGTGGAATCAAACTTTAATCTAGCTAGGTTTTCACGATTTTGCTTCAAATGTCTTCTCTTGGAATTTAAGTTCGCTTAGATACTTTCCTCACATGACTTTAATATTTAAAAACACTGTAATCGCTTTTAGATATTTCTGTAATCTAGTTATTCATGGAAAATGAAAGGAGTTTTCTTTCCAAAACTTCCCCTTGGAATTATGAATTCTAGATGGTTGACTTCACCACTGTAGTATCTGCTACATTTTCCTCATTGGAAATCATTCCAGTATTAGAATGTCAGTATTGAGACAGAGTAAACTTTGAAAATTTTGAGTCAGACATAGTCTGAGAGTAGAATTTCCCTTGACTGTGTTTTTATCAGTTGCCCGCCTTTACCACTTTCTTCCTTACACACACACTACACCCCCTGAGCAGGGGAAAGGAAATTTCCATGTAACTGTAGTAATTAAAAACTGTCCTATAGATTAGGAGAGCCACCCAGTTGGTGCTACAGTGCCACCCAATGGGCACTCAGGAACAGAACGGGAAACTTGCCAAGATAGCGTAAAATTGTCTAGCTACCACGCTTTGTATCGTTTCTGCATGAATAAACCATTTCAAAACCTTGGTTCCTTTATTACCAATTTAGTTATTTCTTCCACTTTCTCTTTCTGCGGTTTGACATAACTACTTTGATCGTAATTGGATATTTAGAGAACTGTTTTAAAAACAGGAATCCTAGAAGTACAGAGTCCACTGGAAATTTAACTAAGGAGTTTCTAAAAATGATTAACACATATTTTAAGCACAATCTTGAGCATATGTATAGGTGAAAATAAACTGTAGCACGTTCAATCAAGTTATATTTCCTTATAAGCATAATAAGGATTTATTTTTACCCCATACTGTGACCTGTTGTAATATTGTTGATTAAGGTATAATCCTTAATCATTATGAGACAACAAGATATGCCTATTACAGCAGAAGCTAGCTCATTTGGACAATAAGTACTGCTGCTTCTACAGCCAAAATGACAATGGGTAACCTTTTCCCATTAAAAATTGTAAAAAGCAAGGCCTGCCATGGAGAATGTGGAAGTAAAACCATAAGTTGCAGTCATATGATATTTCACTTAACTGCGCTGATTTGCTTAACGATCTAATGAGAAGTGATGTAAGTCCATCACTGTCACATGATATTCCACTTAGCGATCATAGCACTTAAGAGATGGAGTTGTCATTCCAGTTGTGGTTTCTAAGCAAGGACTACCTGCATTTTTGTTTATTACTTTCATTAATATTAACTTTTTGTGTGTATTTGTTTTCAATCACAGAATTTAATCACTGAATTTGGAGAAGGGATAATAATGGAAGATGACTGCATTTTATTTCAGTTGTTTGCTTGGGCATTATGTTAGAGGAAATGTTATGCATTGATTACCCAGAGCTGTCTTTGGTGAGATGGGTGGCTATATACATTTGATTAATAAATAAATAAAATAATAAAACTCAATTTACATCTTTCATCCAATTCTTGCTATTTTAATACCACATAAAATAGAGATGCCCAGCCTTGATAATATTCGTTAGTGAAGAAAATTCTGCTCCCTTCCTGTTACCCCATTTAACACCATCTGAACATCCTCCAGCTATAACAGAATAACAGAGTTGGAAAGGACCTTGGAGGTCTTCTAGTCCAACCCACTGCTGAAGCAGAAATCCCTATATCAGTGATGGCTAACCTTTTTGTCGCCGCGTGCCGAAAGCGTGCGCGCGCGCACACACCCCCATAATGCAACGTGCGTGTGACCCCTGCGCGCCCAACCCCCGCGCATGCGTGCGCTTCCCCGCGTGCACCCCGCCCCCACGCATGCACGCACAACCCCCCACGCTCCCCTGCCCCCATGCATGCTTACGTGTCCCGCGCATGCACGGCAGAGACCCCAAAACCAGCTGGCTGGTGGGAGGCACGCGTGCATGCGCAGTGGAGCTGAGCTGGGGCGACGGCTTGCGTGCCTGCAGAGAGGGCTCTGCATGCCACCTGTGGCACGCGTGCCATAGGTTCACCATCACGGCCCTATATCATTTCAGACAAATAGTTGTCCAATGTCTTCATAAAAACCTCCAGGGTTAGAGCAACCACAGTTTTTGGAGGCAAGTTGTTGCACTGATTATGTGGACTTGAACTTCCAGAATTCTCTAATGGAACTCAAATATCACCATTGATGGAATTTCTTGGAACTGAAGCTCACACATCTGAAGGGCCCCTAGTTCATGAGTCTAGTTGTTTGTGACCTATCTTGAATGCACTGAGTATTAAGCAGAGTGAAAAGGATCCTAACGTGCTCTGGACCTTTTAACTTCTTATTCACCACGAAAGGCTCATAATATTTAATATATTAGATTGCATGTAACTGTATCACCAATTCTGACAGAAGGAAAATGGTATCCAGCTTTTTATGAGAATGAAGATACTTTTTGCTGATACTCTCTTCTCTGTATACCAATATATACTTAGGTATGCTCCTCCTGACCTTGTGATTTTCAATGCTCTCAACTCTCTGCCTAACAAATATTTTTATTTCTTTTATTTTTTAGGTTTATATTTCAGCTTTCCCCCTGCCTCCTCCCCCCAACCCCAACAACAACTATCCTGTAAATAATTTTGGACTCGGAGAGAGCGTATTTCTATGCCAGAGGTCGGACCTGTGCCTTATTCTCCTCGACCTATTCACTGACACTACATCACACTATGGAAAAGAACCAGATAGTGTTGCCTTTCTCTGTCCTTTCTTTGCAATGATAACCAAATCGTCTCTCAGACCTCTTTGCAAAGACTGGAAGATTCTTCTCATATCATATTTTCACATCCAAGGCCCTGGAGGGTTCTGATAATTACTTCAACAGAATTCATTAATACTGCATCAAACAAAAGATTTTCTTACCGTTCAGGAAAAAGGAAGCTGGCACTGCTTCTACTACTAACTGGTGACTGTGAATATTATTATGATAAATAAATGAAATTCAGTGATGTAAACACCCTGCACAAGGTGATAAAATCTTCACAATAAAATTCACAGCACCACAAATCCTTTCAAGCTTATCTGACATGAATAATGCTTATAGGAAATGAGTATTCACCTGTTCAAAGGGACCATACCTCTAAACAATTATATTTCCTCCCAGCATACGTAATTAAAAATTCAGCTTCTGTTCCATGTAATCCAGCTGAGAAAATTGCATATTATATATATATGCGTGTACACACACATAAATGCAAAAATCCATTTATAATTAACAGGCCATGTAAAAAGGAAACATGGTCCTCCCTCTCTCTTTTTGTTTCTTTCTTAATCTTACCCGTGTGCACAGGCATTCACAAAATACGATAAAAGAACTGATTTATTAATTTGAGTTTTAAAACTATTCTGTAACTGTATGCAGGATTTAGGTTGTAAAGATATAATTGTGAAGGTTGGCAAAATGTAACCTCCTACCTAACAATTATCAAAATTGATTGATTATGTGCCATCAACTCCTAGTGACCACATAGTACAAGGGTGTCAAACTCAAATTCATTGAGGGCCGCATCAGGGTTGTGTTTGACCTCGAGGGGGCCAGGGGGGGCATGGTCGGGGGGCGTGGTCAGCTTGATGTCACTCCTGTCGGCACCTGTGGTGGCCCGAGCGCCAGGGCGGCCCCACGGGCCAGATTTAAGTACCCGTAGGCCGGATTTGGCCCCGGGCCTTGAGTTTGACACCCCTGACATAGTAGATTTTCTCCATAATGATCTGTCCCTAACCTGATCTTTCAGTCTTCCAAAAATGCATTCATCTCCATTGTAAGTGCATTCATCCACCTTGCTGGTGGTCATCTTCTTTTCTTTCCACCTTTCTCAGCATAAAAAGCAAGGTCTTCCTGTAATGGGTCTACAGTAGGATAATTTGAGTCTGACCTAGCAAAATTCCGACCATATAAAAGAGGGCAGTGCATTGTAATATGAGCACTTTTTTTTCATTTTAATAGATTTTTTTTTTTACTTGAGAAGCGAAGGACTATGTAGAGAGAACTGTAGAGAGAACTGGCTCTCATAATTTCTTTTGTTTTCCTGATTCTTTGAGCAGACTGCCATCAATGTGAGCTAAATCCATTTTCCATGTACACTCACAAATTGTTTGGTGGGTTGGATGGCATTTTGGAATGGTTATTTAAAATTAATTTATATTCTGGAGCCCCAGTTGGCACACATGTCATACATCATCATCTGGAATGGTTTTGCTTCCCTTTGGAGCCAGCCAGCCAGCCAGCCAGCCAGACAACAAGTAAACAGAGTCAGGATTGCTCAAGAAAGCAGTATAATATGTTTATCACAGTCTCAACTTGAGCTTAACAACTGGGAAGCCTTCCTGCCTGTGAGAAGTTTCTGCCATTCAGGGTCAAAAGGGGGGAAAAAATAATTGGTTTGCTTCCCACTTTCCTTTCTCCAGTATGCTCAGATGTTGCTTTAAGTGAGATCAACTTCTTCCAAAGATGCAAGGAAGCGGGTGCCACACCCACTGCAATCAGGCAACCCGATTCTTTGATGCCTTGGCACAGCCCTTTCAGCAGATCTCTCTCTCTCTCTCCCTCTCTCCCCCCCCCCCCCCCCCCCAAGCTGGGTATTTCTTTCTTTAGCTTGGGCAAGAATGTGCCTCCAGCCAAGTATCTGTAACTGTTAATGGAGCCTATCCTCCTACAGACAAGAAAGATGAATCATCCTTGGGATTAGATTTTTCTGATCTTTATGTTATGGTTTAGGATGAGCATTGTAGGGAAGGAGGGAGGAAGGGAGGAAGGAAGGGAGGGAGGGAGGGAGGAAGGAAGGAAGGCTATATTAGCAAAAAGGACAGAAAAAGAGCAGATTTAAGTTTTGCATAAAAATCTATTTGTTAATTTGTACGTACTCATTCACATTTAGAAATAATTTATCTCCACATAATAAATAAATTACCTGAGTGCTTCCTGAGTTGTTGCCTGGGTGCTAGCTATTGATGGGAATCTGTTGTAAGCCACTCTGCCAGAGGTGGGTTCCTGCCAGTTTGGACCGGCTCTATAGAACCGGTAGCGGGAATTTCCCCCCGCTCGCTGAACCGGCAGCGATGGCCGGCTGGACACGCCCCCGAACCGGCTCTCTCGGCGGCACCGTAGGCGCCACCATCTTGTTTTTTGCTTCTGCACACGCGCAGAAGCTGTTTTTTGCTTCTGCACATGCACAGAAGCTTGGTTTTTAGCACTGCGCATGCACGCGCGCCCCCACGCGGCGCGTGAGGAAGCAAACCGGCAGCGAGGTAAGTCAGAACCCACCCCTGCACTCTGGGGAATGTTGGTTCTGAAAAAGACCACATATAAAATTTAAAGATAAAGTAGAACAAAATTTAGAAATAAATTAATAAAAATGTAGACCCCTGCCATTCCTTCTGATTTTTCCCCTTGGATCAGAAATCCCTTAAATAGATTGATCTTTCAAATAAAAGATTGTCCTCCCTAAAGCAGGACAGAAGTGACTCTTTCTTTTCTGAAGCTACACACAATCATGCCCACCTCCTTGTCTCAGGTGTTCTAGCGGCAAAGAATAGGAGGGTGCAGCAAAGAGGAAGAATGAATGAATGAATAAATGACATTTTCCCCATGTACACAGTACTTCTCTTTCATCTCTTTAGGAGCCCCTCATTCGTGCAAAATGCCTGAGACTTGTCACCCAGGAGATTCTGTGTGTGTGTGGTGTGTGTGTGTGAGAGAGAGAGAGACAGAGAGAGGGAGAGAGAGGGAGAGGGAGAGAGAAGATGCTCATTGGATTTGACAAACTATGATTGATAGTAGAGCAGAATTGTTTGCCACCCATAGTCACCTCCTGTGAGATGGGTGGCTATATAAATTTGATAAACAAACAAACAAATCTAGGAGAGTTCAGCAAAGAATATCAATGCCTCATCATGGCTTGGAGAATTATTTCAATCGTTTCTCAGCTCTCTGCTTTCTCTTATTAAAATATTGAAAGGATCAGATGTGACAGATGCAGACAATTTATGTCTTAGCACAGAGAAGAAAGGAGATAATGGAAAATTGGAGGGGGGGAGCCTGGTTTGTATTTTTTTACGCAAGGTTTTTTTTTTTTTAAATATCTCTTTGTATTGGTGTTGCATTCACTTGGCTACTTTTTCATATTTTAAATTGGCCTTAACTGTAGTCTTGGATTTAGAACCTTGGGTGTTCTACAATGCTGTAAATTGGATGTGATTTGAATTCTGAAACACTTTTCTTCCTGGTGGGTCTGTAGTTTTTTTAAAAAATATGATATTAATAGATATGGAGGTTTCATTCTTCTGGTTACTTTCGGTTCTTGGTCTAGAGCTGACTAGTATGTTTGCCGGATCACAATATTCAAAAAAAACAAGCAACAAAGTAAAGGAAACGGCATTGGGCATGTTCCATTCTACAGGTCTTTTTGAAACTGCTGAGTTCTGAGGTAAAGGGACATTGTTCTGGCCCATCCTGCATGGATGCTTAAAAGACTGCCTCCCAGTAAATATTATGAAAGGGAACCCCAAATAAGAAACAGAGGAAATCCCTGGAGACGTTTCCAGGAATTAAATGAAACACATACTGTTTTCCGTTCTCCTTTTTCATTAAAAGAAGGAAGAAATTTCAAGAGGCAAGCTCTGATGAATGGGAAATGTCAGGACATGCACAAATATGCAGGACTCAGTACCAACGAGACTCAGATGGGGAGGGTAATTCATCATTGTCAGTTTTCCTTCTATTGGGTCTTCCTATTGTGTGTGCTTGTGTCAGCTGGAAATTTCAGAAATTTGTGGTTAAAGTTATGAGACGTTGTGAGCTATAGTTGTAAATAGGACTAAACCACTTCAGATTCTTCTTCAATATTTTTCCATGGTTTGTTTAAAAAAACCTTTAACCTCTTGCAAGATAAGTTGCAAACTACAGTATTCAAAAATCATAAATAGGGGGGGGAAAAAAATCCGTAACGCATCATAATCTTTATCAGTATATCGTTAACACTAATTACAAACTACCCTCCAAGTATAAATAACAGTCAAAAGACTGCACAGATGATTCCAAAAGAACTAAAGCTAAATAAGAAACAGAGGACATTTTATTGTTTGAGGAGGGAAGAAAAGATTGTATAAACAGAGCAGCAAGCAGAAAAGGGTCTCCTGACACTTCTGCATAATAAAGCCCTGTGAATGTTTGCTTCCTATGAGGATGGGGAATTGTTCTGCTTGTGAGAAAATGCTGTTTAAGGCTCCCTGACGTGTTCGCTGCCTGCTTAAGAAACTCTATGAAACCAAGCCCCATCTATCTAGCAGGGGTGGGTTCTAACTTACCTCGCTGCCGGTTCACTTCCTCACGCACGGAGATGGTGCGAGCACGCGCATGTGCAGTGCTAAAAACCAGCCGCCGAGAGAGCCGGTTCGGGGGCGTGTCCAGCCGGCCATCGCTGCCGGTTCGGCGAGCGGGGGGAAATTCCCGCTACCGGTTCTATAGAGCCGGTCCGAACCGGCAGGAACCCACCTCTGCTATCTAGGCATCTGTGGGGGAAGGCAGTGTAGGAGATGATGCAGTTGACCCAGGGGTGGGTTCTGACTTACCTCGCTGCCGGTTCGCTTCCTCACACGCTGCGTGGGTGCGCTGCGCAAGCGTGCATGTGCAGTGATAAAAACCAAGCTTCTGCGCATGCACAGAAGCAAAAAACAAGATGGCGGCACCTATGGTGCCGGCGAGAGAGCCGGTTCAGGGGCGTGTCCAGCTGGCCATCGCTGCCGGTTCGGCGAGCGGGGGAAAATTCCCACTACCGGTTCTATAGAGCCAGTCCGAACCGGTAGGAACACACCTCTGATTTGACCCTTCCCTCAGGCTCAGCCTGGTCATCTCCTTCAGGCAGGGGGCATATAACAAAACATGCATTGCAATGTCAGAGCACAAACTCTTCCTCTTATCTACTTGTGTGTGATTGTGGCTCATGTACAAAAGGCTGGAGCTTGCATCATGATGTCACAATGCATGTTTATCATTGTGGCGTCAACAAGGCCTATATTATAGGCATCCATAACCCTTCTGGACTATTGTACATTGTCTTGAAATATGGTAGTAATGTGGCGGTGGTGATGATGATGATGATAACATTGTTTATTATTATATAATAATGAATAATGTTACCATCATCACCACCATCACACTACTACTATATTTCAAGACAATGTACAATATTATAAATTATAATATTATAAATTATTGTTTCCATTTGTCAAATAGGGAAACTGTAATTTCTCCGTGTCATACCAGAAGGAATCATGCCATTACAAGTTATAGGCTGAAGTCCTCTCCATGTCTGGTGGTCCCCTGAATTGCAGTAAAATTTTTGGTTTCCTGGAATAGAGACAGATAAACAATTGGAGTGTGGGGGAACTGGTTTGAATACACATTCTTGGTCTGGAAAAGAAATGGCTAGTAATAATATGAGTGATGTGTCAAAACACTTCCAGTTCCATAGGCTGAGATTTATTTATTCCTCTAATTAGTTTTGTATTTGGAACAAAGTCTCAAACTTCTATTGAGCTTCCATTCCCTATATCTTTAATCATTTTAAATTCCATCTCTATACTCTTTGTATGATCCTACTAAATTTGGGGCAACTTTTCTCCTTCATCTTTCTGTATTCCGATGCCAAAATATCAACAAAAGCTTTCATGACAATTACTTCAACCTGATTTATAGTACCCTGGCCAATTCCTGTATCCCATATCCCCAAAGATTGAAGAACCTGGATCTGGAAGAAAAATTAAATTAATAATAAAGTCAATATGTGTCTGCAGTGATTCCACATGCATACAAAATGTTTTAGTGTTGCTCTTGGAAAGATCATCCCAGTGAGGGAGCAATGAGCTTTGACTTGCAGATTTAAGAGTCAAGATGAAAAACCATTCATTGTTTGCTTTGAGATGATCACAGGTCCATGCCTATAAGAGCAGTCCTAACTATCTGCAGGGAAGCGTCACGCCACAAATCAAAATGCTTGCGGAAGGGTGGTGTGCATATTTCTTGCAGATGGAACCCATTAGTCTGGAATGCTAATAATGTGACTGGAACAATGTAAGTAAGTTGTGTATTACTCAGACCTTGTAAGCAGAAGTAGATAATACTCTCTCTCCCTTTCTTCCACTGTCCTCCTTATTTATTATGCTCTGTTCATTCCATGCCAGGGGTGAAATCCAGCAGGTTCTGACAGGTTCTGGAGAACCAGTAGTGGAAATTTTGAGTAGTTCGGAGAACCGTTAGCGGAAATTTTGAGTAGTTCAGAGAACCGGCAAATACCACCTCTGGCTGGCCCCAGAGTGGGTTGCAGTATCCTTCCCCTGCCACACCCACCAAGCCACGCCCACCAAGCCACACCACGCCCACCAAGCCACGCCCACAGAACCGGTAGTAAAAAAATTGGATTTCACCACTGTTCCATGCTATAATATTGTGAAGATTTGGAGAGAGGGTTAGTCTGAACCCAGCTTCTAGGTACTGCTGACAACAGAAAGTATGTGCTTCTGATTTAAGGAGGAAAAAAAATCAATCAGGGAAGTTTCAGTAAAAATTAACTACCATAGAGAATTACAGGTAATCTTTGACAACCACTGTTAGGACTCAGAATTTGCACTATTTCCATTGGGACCAGAATAACCACGAAGTGATGCAATCATAAAGCAAAATGTCCTCTGACCGCATCACTTAGCAACCGCAATCCCAGCAATCCCCACTGCCATTATTAAGTGAATTTTACCAATCATTAGCTGAGGACCTATTCCAATCCATTTCATTCTGGTTTCTCCCAGCTCCATGCCTCAGTAAGGTAAGGGACTGCCTCCAACTCACCTCTCAAACTCATAGCTTCGAATAGTCATTGAACAAATGGTCATAAATTGAGGACTACCTCTATGAAATGAAAAATCTCAACTCAGACTCAATAGAGTCTCCTGTTCCAAATCTGTCAAAATCTTGTCATTTTGCTGCCTACTTTTGGCAGGGCAGTGAGAGGCTGGGGGCCCACAGTAAATAAATAACATTCCATGAAGGAACCTTCCTCTTACCATAGATTGATTTGGGCTAATGATAGGAATAAGAAGTAATAGCCATGCTGAATTTGTAATACTTCCTTGTTGTATATTTCCATTTCTACTTAAAGCTGACATTTTGAAATCCTCAAACATTAGAATTTCAATCCAGAAAGATGATTTTAGCATTTCTAAAAGTATGCATATATCCATCTAATATTCTTTTAAAAAACCCTTTGAATGGCAATATTAGTATCATCACATAAGCTGCTTTTGAAGTTTCTTCAAGTGCCTTGGAAGCAGCATGGGCAAGCTACTGCTTTTTTTTTTTTATGGCAAAAGCTTTCCTGGTGAATGGAATTAATCACTCAGTTCTTTGAACTGAGATCCATATTTTGAATCCAACATTTGACTTTAGTCAACATTTTCTCTCCCCTCCTTTTTTTCCCTTTTAACAAAATCCCAACAGCATTAGGTGTTAATTAACTGGGTCTCTATTTCTCTCCTACCACTCATCTTTCTTGTGGCTTTTGGTTACAATGCAATTAGTTCTACATACTGAACAATGTATAGTAGAATGGTAAATTCTGAATTTTAGCTCACTTTCACCATGGATATAGCTGATTCTTCATTTACAAGGTATTAGATCAACATCTTGACCAGGTTTTTGCAGTCTCAATGCTATATGTTTAAATGTGCTGTCAATTCTCCTCTGAGAAGAAATTCTGAAAGTTTACTCTCCACTACCCAATTGGAAGAAGAAAACTCCAAACTTCTACTCCTACCATTGGAAGTAGAAAACTCCAACCAGTCAGAAAAACATGAAAAACCCAACAAAGCAAATTAGTTACATATCAAACAGACAATGCACCTTTCCATTTTCAATCCTATAGTTTCCTCTTCCAATGAAGCCCCCATTTTCTTGTGATTGATAAGGGGTCTAGAGACTAAACTGTAGGATGAGTGGTTAAGTGTGATGAGGTATGTTTAGTCTAATGAAGAGAAGGATTGAGGACATGATAGCTGTCTTCCAATATTTGAAGGGCTGTCACAGGCTCCAAAGCACCTGAGGGCAGGACAAGAAACAATGGGTGGAAGCACTTTAAAGAAAGTTCCAATCTGGATCTAAGGAGAAATTTACTGACAGTAAGAACAGTTAATCAGTTGTACAGCTTCCCTCCTGGAAACTCTGGAAGTCTTCAAGAGAAGATTGGGCAGTCATTTGTCTGGGATGCAGTAAGGTCTGCCTTGGGCAGGGGGTTGGAATAGAAGACTCCAAGATCTCTTCCAATCTTATGATTTAAGTCATTTTCAACTCCTAGTGACCACATAGATATTTTCCACGATGCTCCTTCAGGCCTTCTAACAGTGCATTCATCACTACTCTAATTGAGTCCATCCCACTAGCTCCTGGTCTTCCTCTTCCATTTTCTCAAACACAGAACAGAACAGAACAGAATAGAAAAGAATAACAGAGTTGGAAGGGACTTTGGAGGTCTTCTAGTCCAACCCCCTGCTTAGGCAGGAAACCCTACACCACTTCAGACAAATGGTTATCCAACATCTTCTTAAAAACTTCCAATGTTGGAGCATTCACAACTTCTGGAGGCAAGTTGTTCCACTGATTAATTGTTCTAACTGTCAGGAAATTTCTCCTTAGTTCTAAGTTGCTTCTCTCTTTGATTAGTTTCCACCCATTGCTTCTTGTCCTACCCTCAGGTGCTTTGGAGAATAGTTTGACTCCCTCTTCTTTGTGGCAACCCCTGAGATATTGAAACACTGCTATCATGTCACCCCGAGTCCTTCTTTTCATAAGACTAGACATACAGTATCCAGTCTAATCCACTCTGCGTGAAAGCTTTTTTTCTTTTACTAGAATCATTGCAGTAATGTTAAGTAATGTGTTATCTTCACTGGACAGAAACTGGTGATTTTCTTTTACTCTATGACATATGTCTCAAAGAAGCAGTAAAAACTCAGAGGCAAACTGGCTTTTGATGGAATCTAATATGAATGGCAATAGTTGAAAGGAAAGAGAGAGGAAAAATAGCCCATAGTTTGAGAGATCAGTGTCTGGTTTTTAAAGTAGCTTTACCTCCAAAGGATACTTTTGCTAATAGGCCCTTCTCAGTTTTCCAAGTACAATGAACTAAAATTGCTTGTGTGCACCTGGGCCTGTTATAGAAAGGAGAAAAACACAGGCAAAAACACCAGAGGCTCCTGTTGAAGAATTAATCTGTTTGGTTGCAAGAGATTTAAACTCTAAGAGAATCTCATTATAGATCAGGATCTTGCATATCCCAACATTAAGGCTTAATTTGTATAGTTTCTCCCTACATTTTGTTGATGTGTTGATGGTGCTTATGTATGTGTGTGCTTGACAAATGTTTATCTTGCTTTTTAGTCAAAAAGATTCTCAGAAAAATTTACAAACATCATGTTATGTTTATTCATAAAAGAAAAGGAAAGTTAAGCTCAGTACCTAGTTCATGAATTGAAAACCTTTTATCATGATGTCATAATAGAATGAGATCCTATTAATTCCAAAATTATATGAAATACTGTTGGGTTTTCATAGCTTCAGAAATCAACTACACTGCATAGGAATGTTAGATTATAAACAAATTTTTGATCAGGAAAAATAGGGAGCCACTCTTACAATTTAGAAAATTCGTGTTAAAATGCCCAGAAAGCATAGCATTAATGAGCAGAAGGTGTTGTAATGATGGCAACTGATACCACATGGAGATAACATACAGGACTATGATGTATGCTATTGCTGTTAATTGTAAAAAGCTTACCTTAAATTTTTAGCATATTTAGTCTTTCAGGATACTTTGAATTACACAAACTGAAGTGAGTGGATCTCAGCATAGAGATGCCCTTGAGTTTAGCTTAATTGCATTTACATCCTTTTTTGGCAACAACATCGAAATTGTTTCCAATTGGAAAGAATCACAATCACTATATTGGGAATAGCTACATTCCTTTTTTAGTACAATCATCTCAGCAGTGTCTTTTTTAGAAGAAATATCTAGCGACTAGTCTTTAATCACTCCATTCCATGTCCTCTGTCTTCTTGAGAAAACAAGGTTGTCTTTTTGACTTCTTTTGTTCCTGTAGACTTTTGACAACCCTCAAGAGGCCTCAGCTAGGAAGCTATTGCACCTACTCTACAGATCAGGGCCAGGGATGCCGTTGCCATGACAACATGAGGCCTTCTCCAGGTTTCCTCCTCCTCTTCTGCTGAGCCCTTAAAAGAAAAAAGAAAAAGCAAGACACATCTGGAGTTGCAGTGATTTTTCTCCTCCCCTCTTCTCAGACTATGAAAAGGCAGCCAGATGCCATGTCATTGTTGTTGAAAGCGCTGAATGAAATGACTGCCAAAAAATGGAGATAAAAAAAAGTTCTGTGTCAGGAAGCAACCACAGAAATGTACTTTTTGAGGCGTTTCCAACCAACACGGAGAGGGTGGAGTCTGATGGGCTAGGATGCATGTCCCTATCTCCTGCCCCCCATGCTTAGAATTGTTCAAGAAGGCCAAAGTCAGCACCCAGGACCAGTTAAATGGCTTCAGTCCCCTGAAGTCAAAGATCTAGGTTCAAACTCAGAGACAAGGCATTTTGAATGTTTTTGTCATTATGTATGAGTTCTCCCACACTTTACTAGATACATTCTTCTAGATTAAAATATTGCCACATTCCCCACCATCTCCTATCTGTGGTAATCTGAGCTTCTCATGAGCCATAATTCAGAAGTTCTTCCATAGGGCTAGGTAGACCATTAAAATAATGGATGAAGAAGCCCACCTCAGGCCCAACTCCACCCTCAGGATGGAAGCTCACTAGTTGTTTGGGGGCCGGTCATTCTGTCTTAGCCCAATCTACCTTACAGGGTTGTTTCTGAGATGAAAAATTGGAGGAGGTTGTTGTTCTCACTCCAGCTTAAACTGCTAAAGGAAAAGTGGAAGATTAATTAAAAAAATAAGTGTACATAAATCCATACATAATATCTGTCCACCCATCACTCTATCTGTAGCACTCAAAAATATATTAGGTACACAGTGTTTTTGTTTATCCTTTTCTTTTTTTGAGTTAAGTGACAGCATGCTGGAACCTGCACAGAAAAATCTGGGATGTTTGAGGATGTGGGGGAGATGGGGGAGAATTCTGAACCTTCCACTGCCTTTTTTCTACTCCCCATATTCCTCTGCTTTGATTTTAGAATAGAATAGAATAACAGAGTTGGAAGGGACCTTGGAGGTCTTCTAGTCCAACCCCCTGCTTAGGCAGGAAACCCTATACCATTTCAGACAAATGGTTATCCAATCTCTTCTTAAAAACTTCCAGTGTTGGAGCATTCATGACTTCTGGAGGCAAGTTGTTCCACTGATTAATTGTTCTGTCAGAAAATTTCTTCTTAGTTTTAGGTTGCTTCTCTCCTTGATTAGTTTCCATCCATTGCTTCTTATCCTGCCCCCAGGTGCTTTGGAGAATAGGCTGACCCCCCCCCCCACTTCTCTGTGACAGTCCCTTAAATATTGGAAGACTGCTATCATATCACCTGTAGTCCTTCTCTTTATTAGAATAGATATACTTAATTCATCGTAAAGTTTAGCTCCCAGCCCCCCTAACCAATTTTG
>QLTV01003285.1:153406-169814 GCA_003457575.1 Thermophis baileyi | reverse complement strand
ATTTATATTTATATATATATAAGACCGGGTCTTATTTATATTTATTTATATTTATATTTATATTTATATTTATATTTATATTTATATTTATATTTATATTTATATATATAGTTTGTAATATAGAATAGTTTGTTATATATATATAGGTCTGTGGTTATTCGGGTTTTCTCCCGTGTGAAGTTGGAGATGTCATTGCAACGTTTCGACGAAGTCTCATTCGTCATCCCCAGGCTGACCACCAGGCCTGTGTCCTCAGCCTCCTGCTTCTAGGAGCAATGATTGAAGCACGAGAAGCACGAGGCTGAAGACACAAGCCTGATAATCAGCCTGAAGATGACGAATGAGACTTCGTCGAAACGTTGCAATGACATCTCCAACTTCACGTGGGAGAAAACCCGAATAACCACAGACCTATATATATATATATATATATTGTCTAGATCCTAATCTAAGGAACAGAGTCAACAAGGTAAATATATCTGAAAGTTAACCATTATCCCTTGTAATCCTGCATAGACTGCATTGAGAATAATGACATCTTTCTACCACAGCTCATGGGAAGGGTTTTCTGTACCCTGTACCCAGTTACTCAGCAATACAGAGGACACTGCCTCATAATCAGCCATGCTGTCCATCCATTTAGGTCCTAACTGTCTACTCTGCTTGAGAGCAGTTCTCCAAAATCTTATGCAAAGGTCTTTCCACATCAGCCCTTGCCTGATTTTTTAAAAGTTATCAGCTAAATCTGGAATCTTCTGCTTGCAAAGTGTGTACTCTGTCACAAAGCCATGTTTTTTGTGGTGTTACTCTTAGTGTCAAAAAATTCAAACGTTGATCCACAGATTGTAGAAAAAAATAATTTCTCTTACTCAGATATTTGTATATGACCATTGGCATCCAGAATTAAATTGCAGCTTTTAATTTTATTGTATGGAAGTATTTTTTTTAGTTGCTCAAAGTGTTTTTCAGAGTTTGGATCAGGCTCAGAAAAGGCTATGTAGGAACAAAACAAAGTCTACCACAAATCAAAACCTTCTGTTTTAAAGCTAGAATTAGTCTGTAGTTATGTAGACTTTAGCTTCTAAAATTCTCCAGTCAGATGGCCATGTTGTGTATTCTGAGAGATCAGCTCCATACAATTGAAAAGCAATCAGGCTAAGAAAAGGGGGCTTAACACCTACTGTTTTAAAACTAATTCTACAGATTGTTCTCTGTTAGCTTCGAATGCTGATGAATGAATCTGCTTTTTCAAAGTTCTCAGAGGTCATTTTCACACAATTCTTTACAACTCATAACTATAGGGCAAAGTAGTCACAACACACAATAACCCTGCTTGTTTTGTGCATGTGTTTTGGTATCTTAGCAGCATGAGAAAATAACTCTGAGCAGGGACAGTACTGGAAAGGTAAAAGTTCAATTTCCCCCTACTGGCCACAATCCAAGAAATGAGAGCTTCATTTGAAATTTCAAAGAGCAGCTTCCAGGAAGGGATTATAGAGATAAATCTGCTCTTTTTACTTAGGTGGATCTAAGGCTGCTGTTTTCATAATAAAAATGTGCCCAGAAATATTACACAAGAGCCTTTTTTATGTTTGAAAATGTGAAGATTTCCAACTATATTGAGGGCAAAGCCCAATCTGCACACATTCAGCCTGACAGTCCAAAGAGGTGATTCTCAACTTCAGCAAATTTTAAGACATATCGACTTCAATTCCAAGAAATTTCTTCTGGTCTAAAGGGCAGCTATCCTTTGTTTGAATTTGAGTACAACTGCATGTGATCTGGAAACTCCACACACACACACCCAACCTCCATTTGTCCTAGATCATGCAAAACACTCTACAGACAGGCAAATGCAGTAAACTGTCCTTCAGGCCTCCTAGTTGAATGCTGAGTAAAATTTACAGTGCATCAAATCTACATTTGTACTATTATTGATGAGCATAGAAATATGCATGTTTGGATCAATTAGAAATATCCATCAACAAAAAGGCACTGGCAGATGGATAATTTTGAACTACTGCTGAATGTTATATAATTCGGGGTTGTTTGCAAACTTACTTCAAGAAACAGTATCTACATTGATGCATCAGGCATAAAAGTCCTTTACTACTATAGCAGACCGATGAACAATCTGTGGCCTTCTGGATGCTTCTCAACACTTCTAACCAGTGTTGACTGAAGGTGAAGAAATTGGAAGCCATAGCTTAGCAGCATTTGAAGGACATTGAACCACAGGAGCAAATTTTAGGACTTTGTGTGGTGGGCCACAACAGCTGATTGCCTTCAAATGTCCTCCAAATCAGGGGTCACCAACCTTTCAGACCTCAGGGACCACTAAATTCATAATTTTAAATCCCGTGGACCACTAATATGAATCCAGCGCACCGCTCACTTAAGCACCTGGACTCCCAGTGACGGGATGGGGTCCTTCAGGCACTTAGCTTGGCCGCCTGTTTCTGCAACCTTAAACACTCAGCCATTTGGACCCGTTTCCCACAGAAAACAAAACACCGGGATCTCTCATCTCTCTCTTTCTCTCAGTATCTCTCTCTCTCTTTCTCTGTCTCTCTCATCTCTCTCTTTTTCTCTCTCTCCTCTCTCTCCTCTCTCTCTCTCTCTCTCTCATCTCTCTCTCATCTCTTTCTCTCTCTCTCATCTCTTTCTCTCTCATCTCTCTCTCTCTCTCTCTCTCTCTCTCTCTCTCTCTCTCTCTCTCTCTCTCTCTCTCTCATGTCACAGGCCAGCCAGTGTCTTGGGGCAGAGAGGAAGTCGCGCGTCTCCCAGTCGTGCAGCACCAACAAGGAAGAAACGCCCGCGAGACCCAGCAAAAGATGAAGCTTCGCTCCCGCTCTGGGATATGGAGCGAATCTCCATCCCCCGCCCTTCCCTTCTCAGGCCAGGCGAGGAGTGAATGGGAGGGGAGGGCAAGGGCTAGGCCAGCCAGTGGTTCAGCCGACAGGAAGGCACAGCAGGGGGACAAAAGAGCCACAGATTGCTGACCCCTGTTGCTTCGGCCTGCCTGCACCGCAACCCCCCCCTTGCCGCAACAACACCATTACCTCGTTCCGGCCAGCGAGGGCTGCGCTACTCCTTGCACGTTGCACCTCCTGCAAAATTGCAAGTTGCACATACCTCCCTCTACAGTGAACTCTCTCTCTCTCTCTCTCTCTCTCTCATGTCACAGGCCAGCCAGTGTCTTGGGGCAGAGAGGAAGTCGCGCGATTTCCAGCCCCACCATGAGCTGCCTGGCCGGTCCCATATTCCAGAGCTCTAGTCACAGGACTGGCCCATTGGTCATCCTGGAGCAGCTCCTCTAGCCGGATGTGCTGCGGACCACCAACATTTTCTCGCGGACCACCAGTGGTTCGCGGACCACTGATTGGTGACCTCTGGTATAGAGTTTCCTGCTTCAGTAGAGGGTTGGACTAGAAGACCTCCAAGGTCCCTTTCAACTATGTTTTTATGTTATTCTGTTATCAGTGTGATTAATAAAATTGTAATAAGCTTTCTGGGAAAACTAATATCATGGCATCCGGCCCTCTCAATTCCTGGCAAATAGATGGGGAAGAAATGGAGGTAGTGACAGATTTTATTTTCCTGGGCTCCAAGATCACCGCAGATGGGGACTACAGCCAAGAAATTAAAAGACGCTTGCTCCTGGGGAGGAAAGCCATGGCAAATCTAGACAGCATACTAAAAAGCAGAGACATCACCCTGCCAGCAAAAGTGCGTATAGTCAGGGCTATGATTTTCCCAGTTGCAAGGTATGGCTGTGGAAGTTGGACCATAAAGAAAGGCTGAGCGCCAAAGAATTGAGGCCTTTGAACTATGGTGCTGGAGAATACTCCTGCAAGTCCATTGGACTGCAAGTCGATCAAACCNTGCGAGTCCCTTGGACTGCAAGGCGATCAAACCGGTCAGTCCTAGAGGAGATCAACCCTGACTGCTCTTTAGAAGGCCAGATCCTGAAGATGAAACTCAAATACTTTGGCCACCTAATGAGAAGGAAGACTCACTGGAGAAGAGCCTAATGCTGGGAACGATTGAGGGCAAAAGAAGAAGGGGACGACAGAGAATGAGGTGGCTGGATGGAGTCACTGAAGCAGTCGGTGGGAGCTTAAATGGACTCCGGGGGATGGTAGAGGACAGGAAGGCCTGGAGGAACGTTGTCCATGGGGTTGCGATGGGTCCAGAGGTGGTATTCAGCCGGTTCAGACCGGTTCGCCCAAACTGGTAGCGGAAATCACGGGTGGGCCTGCCCACCTGCCCCCGGCTCTATGCTATCCTATTTGTGCACGTTTTTGAGGCTGGGCTCATGCATGGAAGGCTCACGCATGAGTAAAGCGCATGTGCGGGAGGCTGTGCGCATGTGTGGAGGTGGCGTGTGTGAGCGAAGCTGGCGCATATTTGCACGCTCACATTTGCGAACCGGTAGGGAACGTAAGTGAAAACCATCCCTGGATGGGTCAGACACGACTTCACGACTAACAACAACAACAAAGCTTTCTGGGATATCCCAAATTTCCTGGCAAGAACCTGAAATTCGATCTTAGTTAAGATGTTTATGTTAGCATTGTATCTCTGCTTCATTCTTGCCACTGGCAAATAACATGTTATTTCTTATAGTCAACAAAATGTTATTTTATTGCTCTTTATTAAGGAACAACAAATCTAGACATCTCTTCTCTTTTGAGATAAGTGTTAGTATTACCTTGTAATAAACATGATATAAATTTGTGTGATCTATTTATTAGAGAGAAGGAAAGAAAAACCAGTTTTAAATAAATGGCTATCTGGATGTGGGTTCATATAATATTGCCATCAGGGGTGGGTTCCACTTACCTTCCCTACCGGTTCACATCGCGACGGATCCAGGGGTGGATTCTTACCTCACTGCCGGTTTGCTTCCTCCCGTGCCGCGTGGGCGCGCCGCATGGACACGCATGCGCTTCGCACGCGCACATGCGCAGTGCCGAAAAATCCAAAAAAATCCCCCTCCAAAAAAGCCAAAAACAAGATGGCGACGAATGCGCAGTGCCGGAAACTCGGCTTCTGTGCATGCACAGAAGAAACACTCCGCACAAAAAAAAAAAAAAAAAAAAAAAAAAAAACCCCCCCCCAATTTTTTTTACCAAAAAAAAAATTCCCAAAAAAAGATGGCGGCGTCCACGGACCGGCACCGACCGAACTGGCTCCGTGACATCACCAGCGGGTTGCTACCGGTTTGGGCGAACCGGTCCGAACTGGGAGGAACCCACCTCTGGTCTCATCGCGGAAATGACCCTCTGCGCATGCGCAGAAGCCTCTGCGCATGTGCAGAGGGTTCTTTTGCCAGCTGCGGCGACTGGAGAACCGGTTCAGGGGCATGTACAGCCGGTCATCGCTGCTGGTTTGGCAAAAGGATGCAAATTTCCGCCATCGGTACGGGAGAACCAGTCCGAACCGGCAGCAACCCACCACTGATTGCCATAAATTGGCAAGAGGTCAGAGGTTATGCTTTTGACTGGTATCTATTAGCAGCCTGATTACCCCTTCATTCTAAGTATAAAGGATTATAGCTACATCACAGATAAAATATTTTCCTTCTTTATCCTATGCGTTAGGTACAAGGAACAGAGAGTGGTGTCTAGAAATCCTGTGTGTGTGTGTGTGTGTGTGTGTGTGTGTGTGTGTGTGTGTGTGTGTGTGTGTGTGTGTGTGTGTGTGTGTGTGTATGAGATTTCTCCCTTTTGCTACATGCTGACTGGGAGTTTCTGGGAGTTGAGGTCCACATATCTTAAAGTTGTTGAGGTTGAGAAACACTACTGTGGAGCATCCTTCCCACGATATGTTGACTATGGCTCCATTTCTTCAGCAATGAGCCCAAAGTGTTCCTGGGATAAAGGAATTTATAATCCAGCAAGTCTAGAATATTTGGTTGGGAGATGTTGGTATGGTCACATGATCAAACTTCAGATGTTTGGCAACTGACTCATATTTATGACGGTTGCAGTGTCCTGGGGTCATATGCCCCCCCCCTTTTGGGATATCTGACAAGCAAAGTCAATGGGGAAGCCAGATTCACTTAACAACTGTGTTACTACCTTGCAGTGATTCACTTACCAACTGTGGCAAGAAAGGTTGTAAAATGGGTCAACATTGATTTAACAACTGTCTTATGTAGCAACAGAAATTTTGGGCTTAATTGTGGTCGTAAGTTGAGGACTACCTGTATTATGAAGGTTGAGCAGGGTCTTAATGATGATCCAGCAGAATGGACTGAGCAGTCAGATATACAAGTCTAGGTAGAGCCTTTTTATTGGGGAGATGAAGGTCTAGTAATTTCAGACTTGTAATTGAAATCGTTTTATTAACCAGTTCATTTGTACAGTGGTAATACTATGGTAGAGCCGAGGTGGCGCAGTGGTTAGAGTGCAGTACTGCAGGCTACTTCAGCTGACTGCTAGCTGCAGTTCGGCAGTTCATATCTCACCGGCTCAAGGTTGACTCAGCCTTCCATCCTTCCGAGGTGGGTAAAATGAGGACCCAGATTGTTGGGGGCAATATACTGACTCTGTGAACCGCTTAGAGAGGGCTGTAAAGCACTGTAAAGCGGTATATAAGTCTAAGTGCTATTGCTATTGCTATGGTTGCCACCCAACATAGATCACCTGAGTTGGCCCTGCCTGTCTTCTGTACCTTAGAGCATAGGTGGGACAGAGATGGGTTCCTCCCGGTTCAGACCGGTTCTCCCGATCCGGTAGCGACCCGCTGGTGACATCACGATGATGTCACGGAGCCGGTTCGGTCGGTGCCGGTTCGTGGACGCCGCCATCTCTTTTTTTTTTTTTTTTTTAATTTTTTAATTATTATTATTTGAATTTTTTCCAGGTTTTTTTTCTTCTGTGCGTGCGCAGAAGCTGAGTTTCCGGCACTGTGGGGTTTTTTTTCTTCTGCGCATGCGCAGAAGCTGAGTTTCCGGCACTGCGCATGCATCACCATCTTGTTTTTGGATTTGGGGGGGGATTTTTTTGGAGGGGGGAATTTTTCCCGGATTTTTTTTTCTTCTGTGCATGCGCAGAAGCTGAGTTTCCGGCACTGCGCATGCGTCACCATCTTGTTTTTGGATTTTGGGGGGGATTTTTTAAAAAATATTTTGCATTGCGCATGCGCGTGCGTGCGAAGCGCCCACACGCCCACGAGGCGCAGCCATGCGGTGCGGGAGGAAGCGAACCGGCAGCGAGGTAAGTTAGAACCCACCCCTGAGGTGGGATTATGCTACTGCAGAATAGTTGAGAACAGTATTAACTTTAGGCTAAGACCAAGTAGGCACTGACCTACGGCACCAAATCTTAGGGGACACCAATGCCGCCTCTTCTTCCAAGTCATTATAAAAATGCAAATCTTTGCATCAGTTGGAGGTGTCTCCATCAATAAATGTGATCTAGGACTGCCATATACTCTCGAGCCCACACTATTTGAGAAAACCTGTAACTGGAATGTACTTAATTTCTTTATTCTGAAAATAGAGCTCCTTTTCACTAAGTCTGTGTTACTGAAAAGGCATATAATCAATAAATATATCTATCCTGAGCTAGAAGCAGCCATTTTCATAAAATGAGAATTGTAATATTCTCACAATAAGTCTGGGAATCAAGTCTAATGGTGGTTACTCTTTTTTATCCAGAGACTCACCACATAGAAATAACTGTAGGTTTACAAGTATTACAGTTTGCTTTTTGAACCAAAGGCTCCTCATGTTCACATAACCATACATATCTTTGCAACATGGTCTAACGTGAGTTCAAGAAAAATCAAAGCAGGGGACCAACAAGAATACATGTTCTGCATAAGCCTTATGATAATTACAGCTCTCATACACATCTATTCCTTCAACAAAGTTGGGCTAGTTGATTGAAGTTTCGCCAGGTACATGTTGGCATTTTTCTCATACCACCTGATGTTTTTCCACCAGAGGGCTATGGCCTTATCCAATTCACCTCTTATTTGGGGGAATCATAACTCACTCTTCATTCTGATATTTTCCTAAATGAAACATAGTTAATTCTTTCTGAGCAAAACTTTCTGCCTTTTTGACCTGTTTTGAGTTTTGGCAAGATATATTAGTAGCAATAAGCTTGCATTAAAATTAATATATAACTAATTGATGTGATTTTGCCTGGTTAAGATATATGGACATTATATTCATTCCTCCAGAAATAATTACCATTCAAATATGAAGGATTTTCTTGGTGGCCTACACTTTTCATGATACGGTGTGATGGTAGTGACATTAGTACTGAAGAAAAATGTTATTGAAATATTAATTATATATTTACTATCAGTTGTATATGTAATGTATAGAGCAACAAAACATTATTTAAGCTGCAATTGCCTCAGGGACTATCCTGCCTTAGATTTTCCATTTTCACATCTTGAGACAGGCCTTGCAGAGGAAATTCAATATCATGAAATAACTTTCCTTGACAGTTCTTCAGACTGTCTCTTTCTAAATGGAGAAAGGCACACCCAGGCCACATGTGTCTGAGAGAGTCAACATCCTCATGGTCACTTGACATATTAACCCAACCAATTATGGTGCCAGAGTCTTCCAAGAAAAGCAATTGTATTGCTTTGTTCATTATCCCCTGAGGCCCCAAGTAATTTTCATGTGCCTAGCAAACAATAATAAGACTAATTAAAGGCATTTAAACTCCTGCCCTAGAGCACATCCTCAAAGGATCTTTACTACCAAGGTTGACTGGCAAGGTTTCCCTGCAGAAGCTTAATTTATTCTACTTAAAATGTCTCTTGCTGGATTACGGTGAGGGTTAAGATACTAACAATTTGCTCTCATGCTCTAAAAAGTTAGGAAATTAAAAGTAAAAACAAAAATACTGAATACTTTGTCCAGTGTTATATATTACAATTATACATACACACACTCACATTTATGCACATACACTAGATTCCACATACTCATATTTTCCCTTTGTCTTGCTGCTGGTGGGAGTAATGTGACAACAAAAATTAATATTTTTAGAAAGTGACTTTTAATTCTTTTGCTATTTACATATCCAGTGACTTTTTATCTGATATATAAACATGGGATATTGCTGTCCCAAAGTGCTACTGCCACTATGTGGTGGCGCAGTGGTTAGAATGCAGTACTGCAGGCTAATTCTGCTGACTGCCGACTGCCAGCAGTTCGGCAGTTCGATTCCAACTCGCTCACGGTTGACTCAGCCTTCCATGCATCCAAAGTCTATTGTTGGGGGCAATACGCTGACTCTGTAAACCGCTTAGAGAGAGCTGTAAAGCACTGTGAAGCAGTATATAAGTCTAAGTGCTAATGCTACTTATTAGACTAATGCAGAAAGTATTTCCTGAAGATAGAAAATAAAATATACCATACATATACGACTGTAGACCTAACTACAATACATTCTTGTCCAGAATCTTTTTTTTTTATTATTTCATTGAAAAGAATCTTTTTTTTTTATTATTTCCATAAATCTGGCAGGCTCCAAAAGATGAAATTTCAGTTTTGCTTAAACTCCTCCAGAGGATAATTGGGACAAAAATGAATCTTTCAAATATGAAATTTAGAGGCGATGCTAATTTATCCAATGCATAATAGGAAGGCAGTTTTAAAGACAACAATTCATACTTCCAGGCAATGCTTTTGAAACTGAGCTGAGTTCAACATATCTAGACAATGTTTCACATTTGTTCTTGCTGTCATGGAACAGCATGGAGCAGTGTTTCTATATGTTCAGAGATCAATCTGAAATTGTAGACTAATAAAATTGAAAGGAACTTCAAACATAATCTAGCCTCACATCAGCTGACACAGGAAATTAATTTCCACAGCATCTCTAAGAGGTTATCTTTTAGCTCTGCTTACAGTCTTCCAAGGAAGGAGCGTTCACCATCTTTAGTACCAGTCTGTTCTATTGCTGAACAGCTTGCACAGGGAGGAAATGCTTCCTAATGTTTATCTGAAAAGTTTATCTGCATTCGGAATAATATTGCTGGCTGACATTGACATTATCATGATGTTAATTAGATAATGATGTTGCAGCATGCTGGAATAAAGACAGATGCCCTTTGTTGCTTCCACCCATATTATTGATGTGCTAATGCACTGCTTCTCTAAATTATTCTTTCATTGATGATGGAATAAAATGCTAGCAGCGGTCATCCTTGAAAAAGATGTACTTTGGTTTAAAAGTGGTCAGCAACACTATGTATGCACCCATATACAGTACATTCTGAAGCACCTTTTAACCTTCTAACCTGTAACAATGCATATACCTCGGGCCTAATCAGTTCAGCAAAGAGTAATGGAATAATTAAATCATGGTATTTATTGCCAAAGGATGTAGGTCACAGTCAGGTGCCCTAAAGTATTATTTGGCAGCTCTTGAGCTAGCAAAAAGGTATGTGGGCATAAAATGTAGTCTCCTATTGTTGGGGTCGATTATGCCTAATAACGAGGTAGCAAATGGTGTTTTAATGTGGAATTAATTAAAAAAAAGCTGTTGGTGGAGTTCCCTGACTTAGTTCCCCTTCACCAAGGTCTTCCATCTCCTAATGGGAAGCAGCCACTCATCACTCCCTAACAGCACATGAGACTGGGTGAATGTAGATGGAGGGCTGTAGTTATGTGGACATTTGTCAGGTTACCTGGCTAACGGGTTGAACAACAACACCTTATAACCTGTTGATGAAAGGTGGCATGGATTCTTTTTCAAAAGCTTTTGATTTTCCATGCTTTGACTTGTCAGTTGGATCATTTCTTTAGCCAAATCTACCAGCAATTGAATGGGGAGTGAGTGAGTTTGCAGCAGCCTAAACTAGCCAAAAGGAGGTGGAGAGATCATAACCTCTGACTGTACCATCAACCATATTGTTGATAAAGCATGGTAGATTGTCTTCACAACAAGAATTGTGTTGGGGGAAAAAGGGAGATCACTACTATGAAACTGGAATAGCTAAGCTGTTGAAGCTGTGGACGGGTGATGGAGCAAAGGCAATGTCATCAGGACATGTTAGAACAAAATGGCAACTGGGATATGTTCTTGCTGTGCTTAGGGGGCCGTGAGAATGAGAATATAGCCGTCTCTATTAATGATATGGAGAGCTGCCCTATGCTAAGTCCGACCATCTGACTCCAAATCGTCCCTGGTGAATGACAACAAGCTCCCCAGGATTTCAGCCTTTTTGGTCTATGTATGAGCATACTGTTACATACGGCTGTACGTAGCCCCTATTTGCATACTTGCCGCTGATTGGTTAATCTAGCGGCGGGAGAAATAAACTGCTGTCAGTGGCCAGCTAGATTACAGGGATGCCTTTAAAAGCGGCATCCTTGCAGCCTGCCGCCAGTTCATATTGCAATCAGCCAGGAGAATAAAAGGTGCTGAACTGTTCCTGTGTCTCGTTCCTTTTTTCGCGCCCAAATCTAACACTGGCGACGAAGGTGGGATCTTGAAGAAGGACAACAGAACAAAGGCACCTCGTGGCATCCGCGGCCATATTAGAAGCAAGCATCGTTCTGCTCCGGCCAAACTTGAGGATGGCTACTCACACCTTTCCCGCTCCAGCAATCTTCGACCTGAAGACGAAAGAATGGCACACCTACATGAGCTGATTCTGCATGTTCCTGGAAGCCAACAACTTCCAGGATCTACCCAATAATAGGAAGAGGGCTCTCTTTCTAACCTACTGCGGGCCAACAATTTATAAAATGGCACAGACCTTGGTGGCCCCCACGGACATCGAGTCCATTTTGTGGACAACTCTACAGACAACCCTAAAGGAACATTACGCTCCCACAGCAACCCCGATGGTCAGCCACAATGAATTCTATCATTGCCGCCAACACGAAGGTGAAACGATAAATGATTTTGTGGCTAAGCTCCAGGAGATCGCAACGAAGTGCGAATTTATAAATCTGGAGGAAATGATGAAAGATCAAATCATTTTAGGAATGAGAGCTCTCAACCTCCAAAAGAAGTTGCTCATCCGGCGGGGAGCAACATTCAAGGATGTCGTGGAAGAAGCCAGAGCCGCCGAATCTTCGGACAATTCAGCAGCCGACATCCGGAAGACCAGTGCAGTCCATTGTACCCACCGGGAGCCCGACTGGATGACCGAAGTTCCCGACTATGATGAGTAGTCAGAGGAGGAAGAACCAGTGCACCGCATCTACCCGGAAAGAAGGGTAAGCTCCAGAGACATTGAGACAAGGCAAGCCCGTTGTTCAGGCTGCCTAGGGGACCATGCCAGGACGGTCTGCAAATTCAAAGACACCATTTGCCACCAATGCCAGAAACGAGGGCATATTGCAGAAGCTTGCAGAGCCACCCAACCGACCCTGTACCAGCCAGCCCCTTGCCAACCCAGACCACCCATGGGACAGGGAAGACTAGGGCAGAACAGAAAAGGTGGCCAAAGAGGCAGACGCCGGGACGAGTACCAGAACCAGGACACCCGGGGGATCTACAATATGACTGTGGGCCACTCTGATGCCGGCTTGGGAGAAAAGTTCCACATCACCATGTCTATTGAGGGGACCCCCTGCAAAATGGAGCTAGACACCGGCTCCGTGTTCACCATAATGTCCTGGGACACATTGATGCAAGTCCAGCCAACAATCACGTGGCAACAGCTTAAACCACAAAGAATCCGGCTCAATGACTTCCAGGGGAACCCCATCCGAGTCTTGGGGAGAGCTGAGATACCCCTATGATTCAAAGAGTTCAGGGGAAAGCTACCCCTGACCATCGTCAAAGGGCACAGGCCAACCCTACTCGGAGTGGAATGGCTCAAGCCTCTAGGCATCAGCATCACCGGCTTGCACCAAATAAAGGGGGATGAACTGGACAAGCTGCTTGCAGACTTCTGAGACAGGTAAATATAAGGGCAAGCCCATTTCGTTTAACCTAGACCCCAGCGTCACCCCCATTAGATTAAAGCCCCGACGAGTCCCTTTTGCACTCCAGCGAAAAGTGGATGAACAACTGGACAAGTTAATCGCCCAAGGGGTCCTACAGCCAGTTGACCATGCCACGTGGGAGACCCCCATTGTCACCCCGATGAAGCCAGATGGGTTGATACGCGTGTGCGCTGACTATAAGTGCACCATTAATAAGGCACTACAACAAAACGCTTACCGAGTGCCAGTGGTGCAACACCTATTGCACTCCCTAGGAAATGGTCAGATTTTCGCCAAACTGGACCTGGCGCAAGCGTACCAGCAGTTGCCAGTGGATGCAGCCACCACAGAAGCCCAGACTATTGTCACGCACAGGGGGGCGTTTAAGTGCAACCGCCTGCAATTTGGGGTAAGCATGACCCCAGGACTGTTCCAGAGCATGATGGAACACTTGCTACATAGCATCCCCGTGGTGGTGCCCTATTTTGACGATGTCCTCATCTCGGGGGACTTGAAGGAACAACTCATGAGCAGGCTGCGCGAGGTGCTGGGTTGATTCCAACAAAGGGGCCTCAAAGTAAAGTGGGACAAATGTAAAATAGGGGTCCCTAAAGTAGAATTCCTGGGATTCCTAATCGATGGGTCTGGCATTCGTCCCACAGACGTGAAAATAAAAGCCATTAAAGAAGCGCCAACCCCCAGGAATAAAACGGATTTGCAAGCGTTTCTTGGCTTACTCAACTTTTATGCCATCTTTTTAAAACAGAAGGTGACCGTTGCTGAGCCTCTCCACAGGCTCCTGGGAAAGACGGCCACGTGGACATGGGGACCGAGGGAGGCCAATGCTTTTGCAGCTGTAAAGGACTTACTTTCATCAAACAGCGTCCTTATGCAATACAGCATGCGCAGTGCTGAAAAATCAGGAAAAAAATTCAAAAAAAAAGCCGAAAACAAGATGGCGACGCATGCGCAGTGCCGGAAACTTGGCTTCTGTGCATGCGCAGAAGAAAACCCCCCCCCAAAAAATTCAAAAAAATAAAAAATAAATAAATAATAAAAAAAAAGATGGCGTCGCCCACGGACCGGCACCGACCGAACCGGATCTGTGATGTCACTGTGACGTCACCAGTGGGTCGCTACCGGTTCGGGCGATCCGGTCCAAACCGGGAGGAACCCACCTCTGCTCTAATCCATGAGAGGCCACACAAGCCCATCTAGCCTGGATCCCTTCAGACAGCATTTACATTCTGAGCTACTGAGAAGAGGTGGGTGGGAAGGGGAGGACATGTTCTTAAGCAGCTGATAACCACTAGACGGTGAGACTAATCTTTTCCAAAAGCTTCAAGGAAGGATTTAAAGAGAGAGTTGGAAGTAGTACAAGTATGTTCTACCCAGTGGAAAAGGACAGTGAAGGTTCAACTATCTGAGCTATGATTCTGTTTATGTCTGTCTCCAGCCCTCCCAGCAGGAAATTTGCTTCTCTAGACAGAGAAAACAGTGCAGCAGAAGCATTCGGAAGTGGGACACTGGATCCAGTCACTCCTTTGGGGATTAGGCAGGGTGGGTATCATTGCTGGGTAAAAGAAAGAGACCCTGAGTTCAAACAGAGTTTTCCAGATCCTTGTTGGCTGACGAGAGAGGTGGGTCATGCTTCTTTTTTGGCCTACAAACTGCAAGTCTGGCTAGACTTCCAAAGGCTGAGATAAATGGTTTCTGATAGCAGAGTCATCTGAGCTGTATAGTGTGTACATATAATTTCTTTATTTTTGGCAGCTCGGTTCTGCTCCTAGCTTAATGTCGCAGCCACATTCCCAAGAATAGAGTGCTCTCTGGTGGCTACAGAAAGACCAAACAAACTTATATGTCACCTTCTCCTGTTGAAAAGAAACTAAAGAAACATTTTCTTTAAAAGGGTGTCTGTGATAAAGGCACATGCATATATTGCCTAAAATCTGTGATTTTTTTAAAAAAGAAAAACAATGATCATATCTTTCCTCATTCTTATAAAAAAGTGTGTAGTTTCCTGACTCAGTTGATTTAATTATTTAATCAACTAAGTCTATACTTCCATTCAAACTCTTTTGAATACAATAGAAGTTACTTCTGAGGTACTATAGGATGGCACTGTAGTTACGGTGCTGCAAGTATTCAAATGAGAGTGTTCAGAAGCAGAATGGAATGAAGGTGAGCAAAGCCCTTACATAGATTGGCTATAAAGGTGGTTGATCACCAAGAAGAGGAAATGTCTCATTCAAACAATGAGATAACATAGTTGTATGTACAGGTAAGTGTACAATAATTCACATGGAGATGAAGACCAGCCTAAAAATAAGCATCTCCTCTTTTCTCTTTTCCAAATTCACCCAGTGCCTTTAAAATAAATACTACATTCCTAAGACTTAATTACAAACACTTAACACAATCATATAACACTTAACCGTGAAAGTCATACTGATGTGCCAATGGCATCCATAGGAGGAATGCACTGCTTTTATGAAAATGCTGAAATGAAATATATTGCAAAGTTGTGCTGTAAACTCTGCCGCTGTGATGACCCAGGACAAGGCATGAAGGTCACACAGCCAGCTGAGAGTTCAAACTCCCCTTTAATGCTCCAAATTTCCTCTCAAACGCTCCCACGTTCTTGGCAAGTCTCAGAGCAAAGCACACGCGCGAGCACACACACACACGGCAGCCTCTGGCTGCACCCAATCCAGCAAAACAAAGGAACAGGGAAAGGAGTCCACAAAACAAGGAACAAACAATGAATCCACGAACCAAGGAACAAACAATGAGTCCACAAAGTGAGGAACAAGGTACTGAGTCCATAAAGTCAGGAAGAAGGCACTGAATCCACAAGTAAGGAAAAAGCAAGCAGTCCTGCAAGCTCCAACTGTCTATACCAGCACACCAAACTCTACCAATTCAAATGCCCCTCCTCACAGCGTCTCCTTAAATCTCAGTCCCCAGGTGTGCCTTGTGAAGAGAGGTGGGGCGCTCTCCTCCTGAGTCATCAGGTCGGCCTGCGCTGTTCCCACCTTCTCTCCACTCTCTGTGCTTGGGGATCAGGAGGGGACAGTCCTTGCTCATCACCTGAGCTCTGTTGCTCCTCATGTCCACTGCTTGCCCTCTCTTGGTCATCCTGCCCCCGTTCCTCCCTGCTAAGAAGCCGTCCCAATCCTGAAGGGCCCTGGGCTGACTCGGCCTGCTCCTCCCCACATTCCTCCAAAGCCAATGAAGCCTCCCTCTCAATCTACATCGGCTCCAGCTCCAGCTTGTCTTCCTCCGCAGATTCAGGCTCCTGTTGTGACCCAGCGCGGCAAACCCCCAGAAAGCGACACACACACACTGTTATTTCAAAAAAAAGGCTTTAATACTAATAACTGCTTAGTATTAAAGTGAATACTAATTCTTTGCCAACGTGTTTGTTTTCAAGCACAGAACACTTTGGCCGGGCTTCCAAATATGAAAGAAACAAGCAGG
>QLTV01003285.1:133285-152254 GCA_003457575.1 Thermophis baileyi | reverse complement strand
AAAGAAAGAAAGAAAGAAAGAAAGAAAGAAAGAAAGAAAGAAAGAAAGAAAGAAGAAAGAAGAAAGAAAGAAAGAAAGAAAGAAGAAGAAAGAAAGAAAGAAAGAAAGAGAAAGAAAAAGAAAGAGAAAGAAAGAAAGAAAGAAAGAAAGAAAGAAAGAAAGAAAGAAAGAAAGAAAGAAAGAAAGAAAGAAAGAAAGAAAGAAAGAAAGAAAGAAAGAAAGAATATCAGAGTATTCAGCCATTTCTTTCAGACTTCCATTAATGGTGGAGAGAATGTTTCTGCTGGTGTTTCTGTTCCCGTTGACACATACTTCCATCAGTCTGAGGCCTTTCTGCTTCTCACAATTCACAATCTGAAAAAGCTCCCTGCGGGAGGAATTCCTTCAGAAGATCTTCTGCAATTTAATGGAAATGTGAGGCGCTGAGGAAACTGAAGACTATTGGAGAGATGTCTGTACAATAAAATATAGACTTATACATTTTGGCTACCCTGTAACTAAACAAGTATAAGCAAATCACACTCCACCCATAAAAACTTCATCCAAACTTTCTTTTCCTTTGAAAGAAATATTAAGAGCAAATCCTTTCATTAAATTGGATGAGGGGGGAAAAAGATTCAGGATGAGAAGTGAAACGTCTTCAAAAGAAAAAACAAGAAAGTCCAGTTGCCTCCTGAATAAGCACCTTTGGGACAACCATGACCTGGATGACTGATAATCTCTACAGACATTCAGGAGAATATTTCAATATAATATTCATAGAAACCATAAACCAATGATAGGCTTTTCTTTCTTTCAGTACCAGAGGTTGACTTATGCTAACATTGCAGATTGTGAAAAGAAGTGTATAATTGCAAGACAGGGAGAAGTAAATTTGCCATAAATATAGTACGTATTCTTAGTATGAATATCTAATGACTTGAGCTCCTAAGCTATTGAGCACAACAATTGGGATGGGGTGTGTGAACAAATGACTAAATCTTTGGTTTCAATGTCCGATTCATTTTTTGTTTAGAAAAGTTAAGAATCTGGGGAAACCATACTATGATAATTGATATGATTGAGTAATTGGTTGCTATCACTGCATCCTAATGCAGCGGTGCTAAAACCTGGAGGTACCATGACCCCCTAAAATAACGAATGTATGTGATTGCCACATGAATAGAGCTATCAGACCATGCTCAGACATTACTGACCCAGGAAAATCAGAAGTGTGGTCTGACAGTGATTCAGCTGTCGAGATGCAAGCCAGGTTTGCACATTCAAAGCTGGGTCCATGCCTGATTGTCTGAATGCATTTCCAGAACCAAACTGATGGCCGTTGCGCTTGCAAGAATAGGTCTTGAAACAGTTCGCCTTGTTTCTGAATGCTATTTAAACCAATCCAGCCAGAGGTGGGTTCTGGCTTACCTCGCTGCCGGTTTGCTTCCTCATGCACCGTGTGGGCATGCGCCTACTTCGCACGTGCATGCGCAGTGCTAAAAACCCAGCTAAAAACAAAATGGCGGCACCTATGGCGCCACCGAAAGAGCCGGTTCGTGGGCATGTCCAGCCGGTCATTGCTGCTGGTTTGGCGAGCGGGGGGAAATTCCCGCTACCGGTTCTATAGAGCCGGTCCGAACCGGCAGGAACCCACCTCTGAATCCAGCCAGGATTGTGATGTTCTTGTATGCTTACTCCAGGCAACCTGGCCACTTCCACTCTTACAGAGGGATGATGCTTTCCAATGGGAGGCCAGTGCACTCAGGATATTTGGAGTTGGCACACAGATTCACCACCAGAACTCATTTCTAGGGCCAGAGCAATCCTTGATAGTCGTCGTGTTCACAGAAACAATCCCTGATCACTCAGTTAGGATTCAAATGCTTTCAAGACTGTCTCAGTTTTCCTCTTTGTTTCCTATTCAAAGCAGACCCTGGCACGGAGACCATATGTGCTCTCCAGGCAGCCCAGCCATGCTTGCCCCTCAGAGTGAGCTATCATCTTCCTGCAAGTAGTGGTATAGGACTTGGGATTTCTGGAGCCCAGATTCAAGCTCAGTGCCAGGGCCCAGTATGACACCTTCCGAGATTAAGTCCAGGAAGAAACAATCCTTGGAAGAGGAACATCTGACTAGGAAATATTGCCTCAATCCCACTTGGATTTCGCTGGGTGGTCCCCAGGAGTGGTTTGCTGCTGCTGCAGGAGCTGTTTTTCAAGACACAAAGATACTGAACGAGACTCCTAGCACCTGGATCATGCCAACGGCCTGATCATGGGTCAGTAGTTTAGTGAAGGCTAACTAGGAGCAAATGCAACACCTTTTAAATTTATTCATAGTCACTCAGGGCCATGATCCACTATTTAAGATTCCCTGTCCTAGTGAATATAAATCTATGTTCATAGGAAATGTAGTTATTTGTAGCTACTGAGTTTGCAGTTTTTAAAGCTTGGGAAACCACGGTACATTTTCCAGTAAATCAAAAGTATTTTACAACATGAGAAACTGATTTGGCTGATAGAAATAAGACACAAAGAGCTACAGTATGAAAAATTCTACAACAAAGGGTAAATTTAGTCAATTATAATGTATAACTACCATATATGAATAATTTTTAACCCTCATCTGCTTTTGTTTGGGGCAGAAATTTTGAATATAGATATGTTTAGAATGTTTCTCCTCAAAATAACATACACAGAGAAAATCAATCTCTTGGTTTTGTTTTCAGTTACTTTTTTCAACTGTGTATTAATGTTATTAATATTAGTGTGGGTTTCCATAGCCATTACTTTCAGAAAGTTTTTCCACATTTGTCTAAATTTTCCTTAACATACAAACTTATGGGAAAGTCTTAGGACAGTAGCCAGAAGACAAATGAGTCATCCGTAAGAGAAGACTTCTGATTTATTCACTATCAGAGATATTCATTAGAGCTTTGATCTTTTGTCCTGTCTTGTGAAGCACATTAGCATCAATAACACAACCCAAATACAGAGCAGTGCTGGAAAATATTCACATTTGTCCTTGCAAACATTCTTTCTCTTTTAGTCCTTCAGTCTCTCAGAGGTTATGTTGATAAACTCAAGGTGCGATGTTCTATTTCAACAATGCCAGGCATTTGTATGTTATTCAAATGTCGTATTGCCAATGCTGTGATTGTTATGGTAAGGGAATTGTCAATTCACCCAGCACTGCATATATCCCGAAAAGGCTGATGTCAATATTATCTGACTGTTAAGTTTTAAAAGACTATTAGTATAATATTCTGTGCCTCGGGAGGCTTTAAGTTGTTCATCAGTTTGATTGGCTTGAAATTTTTCATCTTTTTCTAATGAAGTAAGAAATTGAAATATTCTGGAACACTTTTGTACAGGTCAAAATAATGCTATAGGATTTGGAACTAGGTATGGGGGAGAATAATGCAATGCATAGATTTAGAATATGATTCCATAAAGAGGAGACCTTTGTCTATTACAGCTACAATTCAGCAAGTCTGATGCCTTGGGGAGTTGTAAAATTGAGTGAAAATGTCATATCATTTCAGTGGGAAATGCCCTCATTAAAGGCAATGGAGCAGCTGAGCCTCCCACCGTAATCTATTGGACAATAACAGCAATAACACTGAGCAGGGTCATCAGTAAATCAAATGAATTGCTGGGGCTCCAAACTAGTTATGAAAAGGAATGAAAATGCAAAAGAATGAATAATAAACTGAAATGAAATTTTAATGAAGACAATGAATGGAATAAATAAATGAAAAAAAAACCTCTAAAGTTTGGCTTGTCGCCTTTGGGGGGGGGTTGCAGGAGGGGTTCCCCCTGTATGACGTATGCAAAATGCATCTGCAAGAATACTGAAGAATGCAAGAGGCTCAAGCTATCTGAAGATCAACACCTTAAGTTTCACACACATGACATTACATTTCACACATGTATTTACTCTGTGCATTACTGTAGAACAGTGTTTCTCAACTTTGGCAACTTTAAGATGCCTGGACTTCAACTCCTAGTAGTTGGTTGGAGAATTCTGGGAGTTGAAGTCCATGCATCTTGAAGCTGTCAAGATTGAGAAACACTGCTTTAGAGTAAAATCAGAAGTAATATGTGATTGTATATATTTTCTCCTCTTGCCTTCGCTCTAGGAGACAAGCAGCTGGGGAAAGAAGTGAGCTGAGAAAGTGCCCAGATAAAATAGGATCTATCTTCTCCTTTCTCTGTTTGAAGCTGGTTTATTGTAAGAAACAAGCAAAGAGCATTAAGGAAAAAGAATTGATATAGCTTACATTAAACATAGCTGAAAGCTACCCTTTGCAAGGAATAACTGGAAAATAGAAAGTTATCAAGTGTCTATCTAAAACTAAGCAGAACATGTAACAAAATAGAAGCACAATATCACAGAACTTGAAGGAGTCTCCAGGATTAAATAGTTCAAACTCCTGCTGATGCAGGAAATCCACCTTTACAAAGATGGAAAAGATAGAAGACCTATTTTTGTTTTGGGAGGCCCTTTACTATAAGGGCCTCCCAAAACAAAAATAGGTCTTCTATCTTTACTGTAGAAGAAGAGGCCCTTTACTATAAGGTTCCCATCAGTTTCTGGTCTCCTAATTTGTCAATTAAGAACTGGAATGCTGGAGAAGGTATATTATGCATGCTGCTGTGATTTATTTGTTTGTTGCTTTTGTTTGCAAACAACAAACCAGCTTGTCTCAAATTGATGTGCCTATGGCTTTTTTGATAGGTACAGCAGCAGCTGTGGACCATCTAAATTGGCTTGCAAAAGGATACTAAAGGAATAAAGGGTGGTGGGTCTAGTAGTATAATTTCCAGAATTAAAGCAATGAGTTAGCCAAGATGCTTTCAAATTAAACAAAATTAAGGGAGTGAGGCATTACTTTCATGTTTATTTTATCTTCCCTGAGCTTGGGCCAATGAGATATTATGGGAGTCTTCTTAAGAATCTGCCGCATCCCACTGCATTTAAGTTTTAATCTCAGGAGACACAATTAAGCCCTGCAGAATTTGCCAAGCAATATATTCTATTGAAGAAAAACAGCTGTAGTTTCTTATTCAAAATTCTGAAAGGTCTAAGATAGTATTTCCAGATGAGTAACATGCTGGAAAAGGTACTCCCTTTTATATACAACTCTGTTGTCACTACATACGTGTGAAGAGAAAGCACTAAAGACAGGATTCAGTTTTGCATGTAAAAAGCTTTATATCCAATTCTTGGCATCTCTAGGGGAAGTTGGGAAAGACTCCTATCTGAAATCTTGGAAAGTTATGGTTAATCAGAACAACGATTAACAAGGAAAAACCCTTGAATATAATTTCGTTGGCATGCTTTTCTAACAGAATTTGTTGCCATGCAACATGATCAGGGTTTGTTGGGAAAATATACTATCATAGGTTTTGCTCTGCAGCACTGTTCTGGCACCCTGGCAAAGAGAAACCATATGAGGCGTCCAAGTACAGTTATTAATAGAGTTTCACAATCAATCTTTTTTCCCCCCTCATCATCCACATGACCCCATCTCCCTCCTTCAGAAGGAATGTTTTGCAAGCTATAGGATAAATGTGTACAAACATGTGTGGACAAATGTATGGATTGTGTGGGAGGGGAGGTGAAGGAAGAGGGGAATGCCAGAACTTTACTTGCTTCTTTTGTGATGGGAGGGAAGGATTATTTCTTAATTACCCTGAAACTTGGGGGGGGGGGAAGAGTTCACAGAAATTGACCAATTTGAAATAGAAAGGATGAATGTTCATTGTTCAGGAATTACCAATTTGGAACACCCAACAGCTTTTGAAGTAGTTTTGAGAGGTGTTGCACTCACTTCCACTAAATGTTGAAAGCCTTTGCTAAGCTGCTGGCACTGGATCAGACTATGTGTAGGATACAAATGTTAGGGCGCTCCATAGTCTTTGCACATAGCAACAAATCCTGCAATAGTCTGTTGTAAGGAATGTCCTTATTCTGGGTTCGGTTCCAAGTGGGGGAAAAGACACTAGAAGCATGGTGACTGTTGGAAAGATGGTTTAATGGTGGACAGCAGGACCACATGGTCTGAGGTCCTGGGGAAAAGGGAGATCACATGCCTCGAAGATGTTGAAGAAGAAGAGAAGGAAAAAAAGGGCGTTGCTGAGAGTCCCTGAGTTTTTTTTATACCCTCTGTTGGGCCCCACCTCAGAGTTTCCTGTTCCTGTATAAGAAATGCGCTCTGATTGGTGGTCAGATTCCCAGGGGGCGGGGGTCTTAGCTAACTCTGTAGGCTTTGTCTGTGTCCCAGGCTAGTTTGAGTGCTGGCTGATGCAATCTTCCCAGGTACCATGTGGTGAGATGGGCAGAGGGCTAATCCTATCTTTGTTATGTAGTATAGACTGCCCATTGACAAGGGTGGGGGGAATGAGTGAGCTGGGATTAGGCTTAATGGTCCATTGACAAAGGTGGGGGCTATTAAGAGTTAGTCTATTTTCTGCCTAAAAACATGTTTCTCCATTTTCTCATCCATATAAGATTCTGCCTTTTTTTAATATTTCCTAAAATATTTCATTCCTCTAGGAGGGGGGTAGGTGCTAACTTCCTACAAGTCCCAAGCACTACTGAATGGCACTCCTGGCAACCTGATTCGGATCAAGGCACTCTGCTTCCAGTCCCCCAATGGTGATTCTTGAAGTACCCTCAGTCGTGGGGGGACGGGACCCCATTGGGATCTAGTACTGAGTCTGCATACTTACTCAAGGCACCTTGAGTGCTTTGACCTCTTGTAGGTGGAAGTTATCTCATGATGGCCACATCTGTTACATTTCTTCACCTTATTTGTTTGAGTTTCTATCCAAGTAGATGTAGAGTTACTTTCCAGAATTAACAAGCCAATTGATGGCTGATAAATAAATGTCAACCCAACCATAAATTAAACACTGATGCCCCACAACTATCATAACAAATTCACAGGCCTTTTGAACAAATTTCATCGTTGTATGAATATAGCATAAACATTCAGATTATGTTACTCTAACTTACATTTTAAAGCTTCCAATTCCTTCAGTGGAGGCTGCACGAATGCACCTTATGCAAAAAGCCCAAATACAATTTTGCTTTATGTACTATAAAGGTTGCTGGAACACTGAAGCCACTTTTTCTATAGATGAATCTATAGATCATTGCTGCCCTTCCCTGGGTATTCTCTATAGCAGGGGTCTCCAACCTTGGCAACCTTGTTTTTTGGCTCGTCTAGAATCCTGTCTGTTGGATACAGCATTCTTGCAGAAATCTAGGAAATTTCAATGAGGGTGTTTCATATAAAGTTTGCTTAGGACATTCAGATTGTCCTCTAATTGACAGGGTCAGTTCCCCCCCCTTTGGTAAAAAAAAAAAACCCTATATTGATTGTACACCAGTCTTGAGGTATATTTGTGTCAAAGAAAGCTGCACATATAGGAGCCACCTTTGTATATTAGCTTCCAACAATTCTGAGAGAATATAGTATCTCCCTGGAGCTTTCTCTGATCTTAGGAAAAATAAACTTGGAATGGGGGACATTCCTGTAATAGACCTAGCCTAAGTTCTTCTAAGTCTAGGGCAGTGATGGCGAACCTATGGCACGCGTGCCACAGGTGGCACGCGGAGCCATATCTGCCAGCACGCGAGCCATTGCCCTAGCTCAGCTCCAGCGTGCATGTGCACTCCGGCCAGCTGATTTTTGGCTTGCGTGGAAGCTCTGGGAGGGCGTTTTTGGCCTCCGGAGGGCCTCAGGGGGGTGGGAGAGGGCGTTTTCGCCCTCCCCAGGCTCCAGGGAAGCCTCTGGAGCCTGGGGAGGGCGAAAAATGGGCCTACCGGACCCACTGGAAGTTGGGAAGCAGGCCATTTCCAGCCTCCAGAGCGCCTCCGGGGGGGGCGTTTTCACCCTCCCCAGGCATTGAATTATGGGTGTGGGCACTCGCGCATGTGCGATAGTGTGCACGCATGCGCTTTCGGCACCCGAGGAAATAAAGGTTCGCCATCACTGGTCTAGGGTCTTAATTCTAGAAGTTAATTATAAAGAGGGATGATTCTGAAGTGAGCTAAGAATGATTAGCAAGTGAAAAGACTGTTGGTGTAGCAATTTCAATGCTGAACTGCATAAACTAATTATTTGGCTCATTAAGATGCAGTTTTCTTTGTTATTATAACAGGCCCTGGAACAAATTCCTGGGCCTTACCCAAAATCAGATTTAATCTCTAGGCATCAGTGACCACTGAAAGTCATTACAATCACAGCACTAGACTGTGATACTGATGACTTATTTGTAAGTAGCTGGCTTTCCTGTGACACATTTCCTGGGATTGCTTTTCAATCAGATTCCTTCTTACTGCAGTACGAGATCCAGGCCCCATCTATTATTTGACATTATTCAGCCCTGTGATAAGATTAGCTCGTCTCATTCCAGTGACTGAATTAATGACCATTTCCATATGGTGAGCACATTGAAGCAATTCCCCTCCCCCCAATATTTCACAAAAACATCAACCATTAACATCCAAGAATTACAGTAATGGATTCAATGTTTGATCCTTCTACCTTTTTATCGGATGTTATTTCAAAGGATGGAGCAATAAACACGCAATAAACAGATGATGGATAAACTGAGTCTTGCTTTCCAGATGTACACACAATTGCAAACACATGGTCGTACATTTGTACACAAACCAAACTAATTTCTCACACATACCGGATAGCCAAGAATTTCTTGAAGCATTGGAGCTTTTTATCCTACCTCCCCCACCTCCCACCCCCATTTTCTCCCTCTGCCAAATCCATTTTGTAGGAATATGCCTACAGCTTTGATTTCAATAACTAGTTATAAAATACTTTTTATGTAGATTTACATAGAACATTTTAACTTACTGGAGGATACAGCAACAAGCAAGGGAGGTATTAAATAAGAAAATTGAGAGTGTGCTCGTGTTCAACCTATGATTTGATAAAGTGTAAGAAAGATTAATGAAAGCCGAGGTTATAAAGCTAAGGTGGTACTTGCCTGTTTATATGTGACTAGAAGCAGAAGGGAAAGGCACCAGGACTATGCACAGATTTGATCTGGAGTTTAAAATTGATAGCGATTTGACTGAATATCTGGAAAAATTAAATTACTGAAGTGGATGCCTGAATCAGTTTGGACAATTCAGTATTTCTGTGCATGCCCTAAATCCGTGATGGCGAACCTATGGCACGCAAGCCATCGCCCGTTGCTCTTCCGGGTTCCGGCGCACCAGTCAGCTGGTCTTCATGCACGCAGGAGCGCCGGAAACCGGAAGAGCAGCCACCCGGTGCGCATGCGCGCACTGGGCAGCTGCCCTTCTGGTTTCCGGCGAGCGCATGCGCACTGGCCAGCTGGTCTTCGCGTGCGCATGCATGCCAGAAACTGGAAGACCAGGTGGTCGGTGCGCATGCGTGCGCTGGATACCGGAAGAGCAGCCACCCGGCATGTGCATGCGCACCGGGCGGCTGCTCTTCCGGTTTCCGGCACGCGTGCATGCGCGCACTCCTGTTTCGGCATTCGGTGCCGAAAAGGTTCGCCAACACTGCCCTAAATGGTCTTTTCCAAATTGATGAGGAAATCTAAGCTGAATCAACCTGATTCAGTGATTCTGTTCAAACAGTATCCCTGTTCAGCAAGCCCTAAATCTTTAAGAATTACTCTGCATTTTCACAAATATCTTTCACCAAGTATTTTCTTACAAGAATAGAAAGACTGCAGGATCCAATCTGGGTCAGTCACCAGGACCAGAGGTTTTGTCTTCCAAGTTTTCGGACTCAGGTGGCGCAGTGGTTAGAGTGCAGTACTGCAGGCTACTTCAGCTGACTGTTCAGCAGTTCAGCGGTTCAAATCTCACCGGCTCAAGGTTGACTCAGCCTTCCATCCTTCTGAGGTGGGTAAAATGAGGACCCAGATTGTTGGGGGCAATATGCTGACTCTGTGAACCGCTTAGAGAGTGCTGTAAAGCACTGTAAAGCGGTATATAAGTCTAAGTGCTATTGCTATTGCTATCATGCCGGAGCCCATCTTCAGGGAACTTCTCTTTTGCAGAGTGTGTGCTGTTCTCTGTGTGGTAGCTGCACACACACACTGCTAGACAGAGTGTGGCAACACACACATTTTGCTAGAGACAAGTTCCCTGAAGATGGGCTCCAGCATGACTCCGAAAGCTCAGAAGACAAAACCTCTGGTCCTGGTGACCGACCCAGATTGGATCCTGCAACATCATCCTGGGACACGTATATTCCCCTTCATTCGTAATAGAAAGACTACTATAACTTAGCAAAAAAAAAAAAAAGCATGAGGTGCTTTTCATAAGTATTCAGAACAATTTCTAATTTGATCTATTAGACCTCAGAATTCACATGCATTTCTGAAGCCCATCCTGTCTACTCTGGCATGATGATGTCCCACCAACCTTTCTAGAAGACATAGCTTCATGGTGCCAGACTTTGTTTATCCATAGCCCCAAAAAGAGGCAGTTTAACTTCACATTTAACTGTTTTCTTTTACTGTTTTCTTTTCGCTCTACATGGGGCTATCCTTGAAAAGTGTTCGGAGACTACAGTTGGTCCAGAATGCGGCCGCGCGAGCTGTCATGGGTGCACCTAGGTACACCCATATTACACCAATTCTCCGCGAGCTGTACTGGTTCCCTATTGGTTTCCGGGCACAATTCAAGGTGTTGGTTATTACCTTTAAAGCCCTATATGGCTCAGGGCCAGGTTATCTTCGAGACCGCCTTCTACCGCATAGCTCCCAGCGACCGGTAAGATCCCACAGGGTTACCTCCTGAGATCCGGACTACCCCCACCCTGTTGGCCTTCCGGAAAGCGGTGAAGACCTGGCTGTTCCGGCAGGCTTGGGGCCGTTGATCTCGCTTCTGCAATTTGGCGAGATCCGGCCATGAAAAGTTGTGTATGGGTTTTTAATTGTTTTTAAATGCTTTTTATTATGTATTTTTTTTAATAATGCTTTTTATATATTTTTAATAAGTTTTATATTTGCTGTAAGCCGCCCAGAGTCCCTTGGGAGTTGGGCGGCATAGAAATACAAATAAAAGTTAAAGTTAAAAAGTTTTAAAGTAGCGTTTTCCCCCTATGGAGATTTGTCAATGGCTTCAGAGCAGGATGTGGCTGATGACACAGATCCAGGGCTGGGATCTGCTCCAACTGGACTCTCCAGATTGCTGCAGGTCACAGGGCCTAGCCCTCCAAGGCTATTTGGCTTGGCCACTATAGGAAACATTTGTGGATGCATCTGCCTGCAACTGTTTCAGAAAACGCCAGTCAAGCATGACATGGGCTTCCTATATATGCAGATTCTGTACTCTTCCTAAAGAGTGCCAGACTTGTTTTAAACATGGGTTTACCATATGGAAGAGCCACTGAGAAAGTCCCCCCCCCCCTCACCCAGCTTTCATCTCCATTTGGGGCTAAATTCTGCTGCCTTTCATCTTCTTTCTTCATCTCCCACTCCCTTCCTTCTGTTGCTTTGGCAAGGCAACTTGAAAACTGTTCCTTTGCTCTGCTCTATCTGTGAATATGTGCACTTCAAATTTCTCTGAAAACACCAACTGTGGGTGAAGAGGCAAGAGACGGAAGTTGCCCTCCGAGAAGTTTTTCTTCTTCCATCTGTGCAACTGGAGACTACACAAGTGCCATTCCTGTTTATGAGAACAACACAGAAAGCCATCTGACTTCTAATGTGCCCAGGAAGGGAGGGAAGACCTCTCCCCACAGCCCCATGTTGTAGTCATCTATATTGTTTTGCTTACAGTTCATCAACTCTTTTCCACTTCACCAAAGCAAGAGAGAACAAGAGATTCAAAACAGAGGTGGGTTTCAGCAGGTTCTGACCAGTTCTGGAGAACCGGTAGCGGAAATTTTGAGTAGTTCGGAGAACCGGTAAATATCACCTCTGACTGGCCCCACACCCATCTATTCTCTGCCTCCCAAGTCCCAGCTGATCGGGAGGAAATGGGGATTTTGCAGTAACCTTCCCCTGGAGTGGGGAGGGAATGGAGATTTTACAGTATCCTTCCCCTGCCACGCCCACCAAGCCACACCACATCCAAGCCACGCCCACAGAACCGGTAGTAAAAATGTTTGAATCCCACCACTGATTCAAAACACTCATACTTCCTTGAAATAAAAGGTATATCCTAACTACAGTCTCTACCTCATATTCTCAATAACATTTAGATGGGTGATTTTTTTGTGTGCCTGGGTGGGAGGTTTTTTGTTTTGTTTTGGAATGCCTTCAAGTCACTGTTGACTTCTGGCAACTGGCTGGACAAGTTCTTGACTGTTTTCTTAGCAAGATTTTGGAAGTGGTTTGCCATTGCCTTCTTCCAAGGGCCAAGAGAGGGTGATTCCAGGATCTTTTGTGCCTATGGCAAAAACTAAAATTGAGTCTCCAGGTTCTAACCTGGCACTTTGATCACTACCCCAGCTTGGGTGGGTGACTGGCAGCTTCAAGTCTGGAATGGAATAAGTACTCCTGCATCGGGCAGGAGGTTGGACTAGAAGACCTCCAGGGTCACTTCCAGCTCTATGATTCTATGATGATTCTATGGTTTTCAGAAGCTTAACTTTCTTTGTTATGAAAGCAACTGCAATTCAAATGACAAAATGTAGAGAGAGAAAGATGGACCAGCATACTGTAATCAACTGTCCCCAATAAGGAGAAGTTGTTTTAGCAGATTTTCACAGTAAATTATTTTTGGCCTTACCAACCAATCTCTTTCTAGGAAGGCAAGGTATGTAGAAGATAAACCAGATTCCTTTCAATCCTGGGGCTGCATTGACATCTAGTGGTCATAACACCAAACAGCTACTATTTTGAAAAATGCCAAATTTGTTTAACAAGACCCAAGGTACAAAGACTCCTCTTGATTTAAACAAAAAACACTCTTCAATTATTGTTAAAGATTGCAAATGCAGGTATTCCCCCTGTTAAAATAGGTTACCTCTCCCATTAATGTGGGCTCCCCCTCCCTCTGGTAATCAGCATAGTGTGAAAATAAGATAAATTAACAAACTTGTGCTAAAAGACTCAGCTTAAATGGATTACAACCAGGGGTAGGTTCTAACTTACCTCGCCGCCGGTTCGCTTCCTCCCGTGCCGTGTGGGTGAGCGCACATGCGCAGTGCCAAAAACCCAGCTTCTGCACATGCGCAGAAGCAAAAAATAGCTTCTGCGTATGCGCAGAATTCAAAAACAAAATGGCGGCGCCTATGGCACCGCCGAGAGAGCCAGTTCATGGGCGTGGCCAACCGGCGATCGTTCCCGGTTCGGTGAATGGGGGGAAATTCCTGCTACCGGTTCTAAAGAACCAGTCCGAACAGGGAGCAACCCACCTCTGATTACAACGTAGCACAACAAGAGGCAGTTTAATTTCATATTACCTGTTTTCTTTTAAAGTTGTGTTTTTACCCTATGGAGATTTGTCAGTGGCTTCAGAGCAGGATGTGGCAGCTCTACTTTACTAGTATAGAACCTCTCTGTGTAATATAGTTATTCCCACCATGAGATCATTTGGCTGACTTTTCAGTTCTTGAATATTCCACCAACATGCCATGCATTTGTACAAAAGCTTAATTATACCTATAGTTTGAGTTCTCTTGCACTGGATCCACCTTTCTTACAACTGCTACATACTTTCCAGGGATTTGCTATTGATGCTTCCTGTGGGAAGCCCCCCCCCCACCTCCTAGAAGAATGAAATATTTTGGGGGATATTAAAGAGGCAGAATATTATGAAGGAGAAATGAAGAAACATGTTCTTAGAGGCAGAAAGCAGCCTCCAGTCTTTCTTAATAGCCCACAGCAGATGCCAGCACTTAAGGAGATAAGGAGCTTATTGAAAGAGGAAGCCAACTATCTAGATGGCTCCATTCATAAGCAAAGCAAACACTGCCTGCAGAAGTCCATTCAAGACAGGATATTTCAAAACCCCTTACAGCAAAGTTTGACAGCTAACAACAGCCGTGTCAAGCAGCCCCTCACCCAAAATCCAGCACAGGACATAAGCCATCAGCCACAATGGGAATTGCCCAACACCCTCTTTAGAAACACAAAACCCATATTGCACAAATCCCAAACTTCAAAAACATAGAACCATATAAGAACCCTTCCTCTCACTCAGCTAGTTGTTCAGCTGACCCAGAACTGCACGCTGTCTTTGTGTGTGGTTCTGTTCATCAATAAACTTTCTTTCCAATCAGCCTCCATGTTGTTTCCAGCGTCTTTCTCCCAGCTTGGAACTGAACCAGATGGATTTTTCTTCCAACATACCTTTTGTTATTCCTTCCTAATAACAGTATGAGACTGAGTTCTGGTGATGACTTGCCTACTAGGAAACAGATTTTTTATTTTATTTATTTATTTGTTTGTCAAACATGTACAAGATAGCAGGTATAGGTATAAACATAAACATAATCAAAGTGAATACAGATAGATGAGGGCAATAGGACAGTAGGACAGGGACGGTAGGCACGCTGGTGCGCTTATGCATGCCCCTTACAGACCTCTTAGGAATGGGGTGAGGTCGACAGTAGACAGTCTAAGGTTAAAGTTTTTTGGGTTTGGGGAAGAAACCACAGAGTCAGGTAGTGAATTCCAGGCATTGATCACTCTGTTGCTGAAGTCGTATTTTCTGCAGTCGAGTTTGGAGCGATTTACTTTAAGTTTGTATCTATTGTGTGCTCGTGTATTGTTGTGGTTGAAGCTGAAGTAGTCATTGACAGGTAGGACATTGTGGCAGATAATTTTATGAACTACATTTAGATCGGTTCTAAGGCGACGTAGTTCTAAGTTGTCTAAGCCCAAAATTTCAAGTCTTGTGGAATAAGGTATTCTGTTGCGAGTGGAGGAGTGGAGGACTCTTCTCGTGAAATATTTTTGGACTCTCTCAATTGTATTAATGTCCGATATGCAGTGCGGGTTCCAGACAGGAGAGCTGTATTCAAGAATTGGTCTAGCGAACGTTTTGTATGCTCTAGTTAGCAGTGTAATGTTGCCAGAGAAGAAGCTACGCAGGATTAAGTTGACTACTCTTAGTGCCTTTTTGGCAATGTTGTTACAGTGAGCTTTGGCACTTAGATCATTAGTTATGAGTACTCCAAGATCCTTGACAGAATGAGGGTCGTCTACAAGGTCGTGTCCTCCAAGCTTGGATTCATGAGCTTTATTTTTGGCTCCCTTTGAAACAAGAACAACATACTTTCATGTAATAGAAGGGAAACAGCTTGGAAACACTTAGCAGTTCTGCATGGCCACCACATAAAACCCAAACTCTATGTCAGAAATTCACCTGGGCTACACAGCAGAAAAGGAGAGACTTCCTGCAATGAAGCAGTGAAATGGAAAATTCTTCATCTGTCATGGAAAAATTAGGTCTGTTCTCCTTTACTAAGAATCTGCCCCAAACTTAAAATAATTTTAAAAATGGTTTCATATCAGTTCAAGGATTTTTCCCACATGGACTCTAATCACAACAAATCATGGCTATGCGAATCATAATTAAGAACATAGGACAGTTTAGATTTCCTTGGCTGCTTTTATTTCCCATCTGTTCAGCACTCCTCTTCATATGTTTATTCCAAAGTCTTCTCCATGGTGCGGCACTCTCTGGGCAATGGCTCGGTGTTTTGTCAAGAATCATTCTGGTTTAGCAGCTTTTTAAAAAGTATTGTTTATAATCTGACTCAATTCAACCCACACACTGACGGAGTCAAAACTTGCAGCGGCCAAGTACAAAATGTCTTTTGAGCTGTTGGTATATCCCAGTTGGAGTTCTGGCATAAAATAGAGTTTAGGATTTATGTGATTGGTCATGCAGGGCTGCTACAGTATATGTTTCCAAGATGTCCTTTCTATTATATGCAAAGGTGTCTTCTTGTTTTACAGGGAGCTGAATATAAAACTCATATTGCATGCATTTCATACTATGCAAGTTATCACAAGAGCTAAGTCTCATAACATAATTAGGAATGAATAATACAAGGTAGCCCCAATATTTCATGGTATAGTATTTCAGATCATTCCTACCAGCTCCTTCTGCAGTAAAAGCTTCATTATTTTGAATGGGATTTATTTCTAAGTATTCATTCATAGGGATGAACTGTAGGGATGAACTTATAACACTAAGTTGCTCATTGAAACCTAGACTTCCCATAATTTTCTTCCTGTTCTGAGAAATATTTATTTTGATTTCCAATACCACTTGAATTTATTTCTGTGAAAATCTATTTTTCACCTACAGTCCTCATTCATGTTGTTGGAATTGGTGTGCCACAAAGGAGGCTCTTATATTAAACTAGTGGCAAATTATAACATCACATCCCAACAGATGAATCACATCATTTTTCATTGAAGGAAGATCATACAAAGCTGCCTTGATGCTGACTGTTCCTCCTAGGATGCACTTAGAATACCATATAGGTCTTTTGCTTGCAGAAATTCTTGGATCAAAATTTTCCACAGTGCTTCTAATAGAGCCTACATCTGACCAGTGTGCTAAATTTCAAGCTGCTATGTGAAGACTGGGATAGCCGCTCTATTTTTCTTGTTATTATTTTGGTGTGTGTTCTGAAGTGAGACTTGATTCCTGGGCCACCGCTCACACAAATGGAGCTTCACGTGTGCCCACTGCCACTTGTGAAAGTGGTGCTGTGCATGTACGCCCACTGCTTGCGTGGGCCTGTTCTTAACGGGCCACACACCCGGGGGTTGGGGACCTTATATTAGACTGCATCTTGGGATTTTAGATATAGGAAGGCTGATTGATTTCCAATATCACTGCAAATGCATTTAATGACAATGATGGCCTAAGTGACTTTATGTTAAGGTTTAAGCCAAATATTTGTGCACACTAAAAAATATAATGCATTTTAAGCACATCCATTACACTAGCATATTTTACAAGGTGTCTTGATTTTGCAGTTCCTTGTTAAATATACAAACCTGTAACTGAATAATATATGGAAAGATTCTGTCCAGAGACTCTTAAACTTTCCTAAACAGAATGATCAGGATTATTCACTGGTCACAACTGCTAAAAAGCTCTATGTGTGGAGCTTACATAACACCAATAATATATATTTCTACCTCAGCTGTTTATTCCTATAAAGTAGCCCTTGCCCGACTTTGGAGCCAATTGATGATGATACCAGCCTTTCATTCATCTCTAGCCAATATGGCCTGAACTTCCAGGAGTTGAAATCTCAAGCACGCATAGGATGTAACTTTGACAACAGTTGCCTAAGTGTAACGCCAGTACCAGTGGTGGGTTCTAAATAATTTTGCTGCCGGTTCGTGCGCGCGCTTGCGCGTGCGCACAACACTTCTGCGCATGCGCAGAAGTGTCCCAGGTGGGTGGGCGGAGCTTCCCACCACCCGCGCTACCGGTTCTAAGAACCAGTCCGAACCGGGAGCAACCCACCACTGGCCAGTACAGTCTGGAGTCAGCATATGCAGTGTACGCTGAGCATAAATCCAAAGGGAGAAACTTCATTGCAGAAAGCGCTCTCTTTAGAAGGTAAATGAACAGCTGTTCTGACAGAGGAGCACAATGAGGTCTGACATGGAAGAAAATCTAAGAGTGGGAGACCTGTCAACCTTTTGGCAAGAGATTTCCAATGGTAATTGCATTACTTTATCCATTTCCCTTGATAACCAAAGCCCAGAAGCTTTTGAAATTGAAAGAGGCACAGTATTCCCTTTCCATAAAAAATGAATTATCTTCAATCAATCAATCATCATCAGTGCCATTTATTTCAGCAACCAGTTTTCTTCCATGGGTAACCAGCGATACCGAAAAAATCTGTCTGTTATGGTTTCTCACAGTAATTGTCATTCAGTTAACAAACTAATATAAAATAAGAAAAAGAAAAGAAAAAGAGAGAAATCAAAGAGAATACTAAAAATGGAAGAAAGGAATAAAAAGTATAAGAAAAATACAAAAGAAAGAAAAAAGTACAGAGAAATCGCTTCTGATCTTTTTTGCAGCAGTCATAGGTACAATTATAAATTTACTTCTTAGTCTATGGTTATAACATGACTCTCTTCTTTCGATAATCTATCCTATCTAATCATCAAAACCATAAATCAAAAATTTATTTTTTTCTGTTTTACCAGAAAGTCCATAAGAGGTTTCTAGTCAGCAATAAACATAGATATTAACCTTTCTCTGATGAAAGAAGTCAATTTATCCATCTCAGCAAATTCCATCATCTTCACCATATTGCTAAAATGCTAGTAGCCTTTAATACACTATTGCTCCCAATGGCCATTATCAAAATACACAGGAACGCTTCTGTAAATGATCTAACTTTTTCTGGTAAATATGCTATGTTTTAGCCATGTTTATAATCTTACTATTCAAAACTATCCCTGATAAAAAGCCCTTCTTTCTGTTTGAGGATCATGCCTTTATTTTCTTGAGATGATCTTTTTCTCTGGTTGGATCTAACTTTCCCCATACTAATTATGTAATTATTGGCTGCCATATGACTTTCTACATAGGAATTATTAGGTTCACACCAGGGGTGGGTTCTTAATTTTTTTACTACCGGTTCTGTGGGTGTGGCTTATTTTGTGGGTGTGGCTTGATGGTCATGTGACAGTGGGAGTGGCTTCATGGTCTTGTGACTGGGTGGGTGTGGCTTCATGGTCATGTGACTGGGTAGGCGTGACCAACTCAATGTCACTCACGTCAAGGGGTCCCTCGCCTGGCCTCTCCCCTCCCAGCCATTCCTTGTCACACCCAGCCTCAATGTATCTGTAGTTCTGTAAAAATGTTGTTTACCTTTTTTCTACTTTATTATCTACATACTATAGATGTAGTATTTTCATGGACCACTGAAAGGAGGAAATGGCTCACACACTTTGCCCAAGAGTGTGAGAGGCAACAGGCTCTTAAGGAACTGCCAGAAAGAAGGGGGGGCAATGTATTTTCCAAAGCAC
>QLTV01003285.1:117391-132982 GCA_003457575.1 Thermophis baileyi | reverse complement strand
CTCACACACACACACACACACACACACACACACACACACACACTCTTCCTCTTTCTTCCTTTCTTTCTCTTTCTTTCTCTGTCTCTTTCTTTCTTCTCTCTGTCTCCTTGGAGAAAAGGAAAAGATTGAAAATCGGGAAGCTAACAGGAAGTGAAAAGTATCTCCTTCTGTAGTTGGGGCAAGGCTGGGGGTTGCTTTAGTGCAGAGGTCTTCAAACTTGACAACTTTAAGACTTGTGGACTTCAACTCCCAGAATTCTCCAGCCAGCATAGCTGGGTGGAGAATTCTGGGAGTTGAAGTCCACAAGTCTTAAAGTTGCCAAGTTTGAAGACCTCTGCTTTAGTGAGATCTGATGCTGGGAAAGAGAGACGGGAGTCCCGATCGCTTTAATACAGGAGAGATTGGTGGAAGAAAGCATGTTGAACTCGGGTTTCTTTCGGTGTGATAACTGGAGAGGGAGGTGAGGTTTCTGTGCGCACGTTGTGTCTCTCTTTTCATTCTGCCTTGGACAGCCAAAGACGTGGGCGGGGGACGCTAGTCGGTGATAGAAATGAAGAGGGAAGCACTGGAAATTTGCGCTAGCTAGAAGGAGGCTTTTCAGAAGCACAGAGCAATTTTGCATACTGTTACAAATCCTTCTCCCTTCCTTCCTCTTTCTTTCTTTTCTCTCTCTCTCCTTCCCTCTTTCTTTCTCTTTTTCTCAGTCTCTTTTTTCCCCCCTCTTTCTTTCTTTCGGTGTGATAACTGGAGAGGGAGGTGAGGTTTCTGTGCGCACGTTGTGTCTCTCTTTTCATTCTGCCTTGGACAGCCAAAGACGTGGGCGGGGGACGCTAGTCGGTGATAGAAATGAAGAGGGAAGCACTGGAAATTTGCGCTAGCTAGAAGGAGGCTTTGCTGCTCATAAGCACGATTTTGCATACTGTTACAACTCCCTCTCCCTTCCTTCCTCTTTCTTTCTTTCTTTCTTTCTTTCTTTCTTTCTTTCTTTCTTTCTTTCTTGCTCCCCCCCCGCAAAGCCTTTCAGTGCAGCTGAGTGTTTGGCTTTTGAGGCTGGCCTGGTTTCATTCTCCACCTCAGGGGTGCTTTCCCCCCTTCCTGACTGCTCCTCCGTGTTGCTGTCGTGAGAGGCTGATTGGAGCATGCTGCCCTCCGGCCCAGGCGCTGGAAACGGAGCCCTTGTCATCTCCCCAAGCCAGAAGCAGTAGTTAAGGACAGAGACCACTATGCTCCCCGGCACGAGCGAGAAAATAAAGCTCCTTTTCTCAGGCGGTGTGGGGTGGAGTTTTAGGCTAACCCGGAAGAGGTGGCAGCCTGGTGCTTGCTGCTGCTTCTAGCTTGGGGAAAGGCAGCTCAGTGGAGCCACTGGGCTCTCTCTCTCTCTCTCTCTCTCTCTCTCTCTCTCTCTCCTTCCTTCCTTGGGTGGATCTGGCGGGAGGAGCAGGCTTCCTTAGTAGGCTTCCTTGCCGTGCTTGAGGAGGGGAAGAGGCGGAGCTGTTGCCCGAGGGTGGCCATCCGCCTTGAGAGCATCCTTCTCCGGGCAGGGGCGAAGAAGAAGACTCGCCACCCTCCTCCTCTTGTGGCTCCTGCCCAGTGCTCTCTCTTCTCTCTCCCCTTTGCCTCCCCACACTTGTTTACCCGTCCCAGAGAGCTCCTTCCCTCAGTGGTTCGTTTTCTTACCTCTAGGCGGCTACGCCGACTTTGTCCTTAAAGGCTGCTCCGCGCCTTTTGATCTTTCTCTGGCGCGGAGAAAAGCGACCCTGTGAAGGGACCGAGCCTGCTGCTGAACTTGGAAGCTTAGAGGCTTCTTTTCCACCCAGCCACTGGCTCAGGGTGCCCAAAACTCAGCTTCTGCGCATGTGCAGAAGAAAAAAAAACAGGAAAAAATTAAAAAAAAAATTAAAAAAAATATCCAAAAAATTTCAAAAAAAAGATGGTGGTGTCCACGGACCGGCACCGACAGAACCAGTTCCGTGATGTCATCGTGACATCACCAGCAGCTTGCTACCGGTTTGGGACAACCGGTCCGAACCGGGAGGAACCCACCTCTGGTTCACACTATTCTTGCATGCTATCTTGATGGAACAATAAAAATATTTAGATTAGACAAATTGTTAGATAACTGGGGCTATGAATTCATCTACTTAGATGATTTCTGTATATTATAACATTTGGCAAGCTTCAGTATATTTTACCACTATATTTCATGGGTAGTTACAATAGTAAAACATTCTTTATCTCTCATTTGAGCTTAACTATTTCCTCACAATATTTTTTTTCAAAGGAGAGCCCAGCACTATACAAATGAAACAAACCCTACCTCAATATTTCAAAGTAGGCTTTAAAAAGAAGTTTGGTGTTCTGGGATATTAATTGTTGAATTAATCATATTTTCTTTCTGCCATTTTGCTCTAAAACCTGGCAAACCCAATCCTGATCGGATCATCATCTGGGAAAACCAAAAGATAATTCAATTGTCTGAATTAAGTACAAAAGATAGACCTTTTGGGCTTTCTTTGTACTTTGTAATCAGCTGTTCTGCCAATGGAATAACAATTTATTCTGTAACTATGGAAACTTACTATGTAACCATGACAAAATATTTTCTGCTTCTACGTTGGAATTATTGTTAAGTTGACATGCTATTTTTGCTGTGTATTTTCCTAAACATATTTTCCTATTATTGAAGATGTTCGTTTTGTACTAAGTTACTTGAAGAATCTTCATTCTTCCTCTTGATAGCATACAGCAGTGATGGCTAACCTTTTCCGGAGCGAGTCCCCAAAGCCCGCGTGGATGTGCGTGAATGCATACATGCGTGCCCGAACCCCCAAAATGCAATGCGTGCATGCCCCCCCGCACATGCCCCACCCCCCAGTGCATGCATGCGCGGGCCCTCCACACGCCCCCCCGTGCATGCGCATGCACTCCACCCATGCATGCACCCTGCCCCCCATGCATGCACACGCAACCCCCCACATGCCCCCCGCCCACCCACGCATGCGCGGCAGAGACCCAATGACCAGCTGGCCGGTGGGAGGCATGCGTGCATGCACGGTGGAGCTGAACTAGGGTGACGGCTCGCATGCCCACAGAGAGGGTGCTGTGTGCCACCTGTGGCACGCGTGCCATAGGTTCGCCATTACGGGCATACAGTATTAATGAAGAGGGGAAACAATGAAACTGAAAACAATATCCTGAAGCATAATTTGTAATTAAATACACATTAGCTTAGTATAACATGGAAATCCAGTAAATCTGTATTAAGAAAATTATGACTACCTAGTTTTCATATCTATACTCCTTCCTTCCTTCCTTCCTTCCTTCCTTCCTTCCTTCCTTCCTTCCTTCCTTTATCCCCATTATATTATTTAGACACTCTTCCAAGATTTAAGTTATTCTAAACTTGGATCTCTACTTGAAGGACATTTGGCTTCACAAAAATAGCTATTCAGTCTATTATTAAAATTCCTGATTCACATAATCCAAGGTATCTCTTTTCTGTTAGACTCCTGATAACACAACATAGGGAAGTGCTTTTTTTTTTTTTCCAAATTTCCTGAATTTTGCATTTTCCCTCATTTCCTTTTCAAGCATATTAGCCTTTTGCATTAATGAAGCAGGAGAACAATGTGAGAATGTCGTGAGCTCTTCTCTGAGCTGCTTTGTGAAATCTGACAAACATCTCTCCCTCATCCAGTAGTGAAATGTAAAAATTTTCCCTACCGGTTCTGTGGGCGTGGCTTGGTGGGCGTGGCTTGTTGATCATGTGACTGGGTTTCTTTCTTTCTTTCTTGTCTCTCTCTCTCCCTTCCTCTTTCTTTCTTTCTCTCTTATTCTTTCTTTCTTTCTTTCTCTTTCTTTCTTGTCTCTCTCTCTCCCCCTTCCTCTCTCTCTCTCTCTCTCTCTCTCTCTCTCTCTCTCTCTCTCTCTCTCACACACACACACACACACACACACATATACACACCTGGTCTGGGCACATAGATGGAGCCTGGAAGTTATCCTGCGTGGCTGCGCCTGGCAGCAGCGGCGGTGGCAGCCCCCTGCACGGGGAGATGGCCAGGCCCGGCCACGCCACCACAGAGCCCGTGGCACTTTGCCTTTGGCCTGTAGTCACGCAGCCGGCCGGAGCGGGCCATGCTGCACCTCCGCAGCAACAGGCGCGACAGTGCCACCTTGCCTGCCTTCGCCTGCCTTTGCCTGCCTTCGCCTCCGTGTCCTGCGCCTGGAAGGGGCCTCTGCCACCACTCTCCCTCCCCGCCTGGCTGCACACTTCCGCCTGCCCTTCCAAAGCAGCACATCATAGAGCTGCGCACCCTCCACCTCTTCCTTCTCAGCAGACTCATCTTCTCTTTCCTCCTGGCCAGATCCATCCCCCGGGCCAGGAGCAGAAGTCGGCTGCCCGCCTGGGTCGTTTGGAGAAGGAAAGTGTTTTCAGGAGGAAAGTGTTTTCAGCGCTGTGATCCCCTCCCCGATTCAAAAAATGGGGCGTGTGACCGGCGCTGTGTGGAAAGAAATGCTGAGTCTGCTGAGAAGGAAGAGGTGGAGGTTTAAAAGTGTTTTCCTCTCCCGCTTTCCTGATGCGCATTGCCCTCCACCTCTTCCTTCTCAGCAGACTCAGCTTCTCTTTCCACACGCCCCATTTTTTGAATCAGGGAGGGGATCATGGTGCTGCCTCCTAAAAACACTTTCCTTTCCTTCTCCAAACAACCCAGGCGGGCGGTCGGCTTCTGCTCCTGGCCCGGGGGATGGATCTGGCCAGGAGGAAAGAGAAGCTGAGACTCAGCTTCTCTTTCCACACAGTGCGGTGCTCCACGAGGGCAGGCTGGCTGCAGACGTCACTTTCTTCCTTCTCCCGCTGCCAAACGAAAGCGAACAGGCGGGATTGCTGAGGGAGGGCAGGCGGACGTGTGCAGCCAGGTGGGGAGGGAGAGCGGTGGCAGCGGCCCCTTCCAGGCGCAGCACACTGAGGTGAAGGCAGGAAAGGTGGCCCTGGCGGGGTCTGCATCGGCCTCTCCAGCCGTGCGCTGTTTGACCTCTGCGCATGCACAGAAGGCTTTGCGCATGCACAGAGGGTTAAAACGCTGAAAATGGCGGCGTCCAGGCGGGTGAGGTGCAACTAGAGCGGCGGCCGCTGTTGGTTCTCCGAAACAATAGTGGCCATCGCTACCGGTACGCCCGAACCAGGGCGTACCGGGAGAATTTCACCCCTGCCCTCATCCCTATATGCCTCAAAAAGAGACTGCTCCAATGACAAGGCAGATAATATGCTGTACAGAATATGTATTATTGAAGTAGGTAATCCTCATTATCAATCAAATAAAATTCACTCTTAAAAATAAAGGAATTTGGTCAGGGGTGAAATGCTCCCGGTTCACTCCTACCTGTCGGTCGCCGTAGAGCTGGTCGCCAAGGTAGCATGAGGCACCGCCCACCCGCCCGGATGCCACCCGGATGCCGCCATTTGGGTTCTTTTACCCTCTGCGCATGCGCAAAGCGTTCTGTGCATTCGCAGAGGGTAAAAGAACCCAAATGGCAGCGTCTGGGTGGGTGGGCGGCGCCTCGTGCTACCTTGGCGACCGGCTCTACGGCGACCGACAGGTACGAGCGAACCGAGAGCATTTCACCCCTGAATTTGGTGTCCTCCTTTATCGGTGTCTCCTGTGTCTCTAGTGTTCTCCACCAATCTAGTGGGAGCCTGCCAGACTAATAATTTTTATTCCACCTCTCCCTTTTTTTTTGCTTTGAAACCTGATGGCAACATAAAATATTTGACTGCTGTAGCATTTTCTGTATGCAAATGTTTAGAAACCTAGGTACATTAGAAACAGTGCTTTTCTAGTTTGTCTCCATACGTGAGGCATATCTGTTGCTTTGAGCAACAATTCCTCTCCAGGATTCCCAAAGCACCTTTTTCCCATCACCTGGAAATTTCACAGAATTAACCTCTGGCTTGCATGCCAAGCATGTATCCAGCTCCTGAGTTACAGACCCATCCTTGCTTTTAATGTCCACTTTGGTACTTCATTATTCAAGGTCAGAAATTCAGGAAGAGAGAGAGCTTCTGCCAATATTGCAAAATTCAAACAACCTGTATTTTTTGCTAAGAAAAAAAAATAGTATTCAAAAACCTAGGTAAATTTTTTTTCTCCTCCTCTGCAATAAAGTTTTTATTTTTTTTTCCAACAAACATTACATCATCCATCAGTCAGTGTGTCGTCTGGGTACAAAATTTTGTGTCAACATCTTTTACATTTACCATCATTTTGCTAATGATATATACAACTCTGCTTTTACATTTCAATTTAACTTATCTTCTATCAAAACATTGTCCTTCTCGCTTTATTTAGTTTCATATCTCTTTTTATCTATATTCATTCTCTATCCAATGATTAAAAACACTCCCATATATTATAATACTCCGATTCTTCTTTTCCTCTAATTGCCATGGTTAGTCTATTCATTTCTGCACATTCTAATATTTTCTTAATTATCTCTTCCTTTGTAGGGATTTTCCCCGCTTTCCAATTTTGTGCAAATACAATTCTAGCTGCAGTTATTACAAGAATAATTAAGTATACATTTTCTTTACTATATTTCTCTGACAAAATACCCAACAAAAACAGTTCTGGTTTTAAATCAATATGTTGCTGTATCACCTTTTCTAACCACATTTGAATTTGTGCCCAATAGTTTCTCACTTCTGCACGTGTCCACCACATATGATAATACGATCCCGGTGTCTGGTGGCATTTCCAACATTTAATAGATTTATCTTTAAACATTTTTGCCAATCTTTCCGGTGACATGTGCCATCTGCAAAAAAACTAGGTAAATGAAGGTACCACAATATTCCATCTTCCTGAATCCATTAAAACTACAGTGGAGTGCTGTGTGAGAAAGCATATGTGTTCACATTTGGAGGAATGTTTGTGATACTGATCCCTGTCTTTAATAACATAAACTTTTTGACATAAAACATCCTTCTTCCCCCAGCTTGGTCCACAATATCCTCCTGGCAAGACCAAGATGTCTGGGCATTATGGGAATTGAAACCCAACAAATCTTAACTTCACCACTCTGAGAAAGAAAAGAAAAGTCTTTTTCCAGTAAAGTTCACCACCCTTTGACTTCATAGAGACATCCATGTTATTTTCTTGGCAACAAAAAGGAGTGGGGTGCCAAGGATGTTTCTACTTCTCAGTCGAGCCATGTTGGTCTCCCATCCAATTATTGCAGCTCCTGAGCCTGCTTCACATTCTGAAATTAGATGAGATTGACTGGCATCTCTAGATGAGTTGGCCAACGTTTTCTAAGACTTGACTATGGCCTGCTTCCACCCTCTTGCCTTTTTGACTGCCCTTCACAAATACCATTCATTATATCTTCCTCTTTTGGATGTAAAGAAATCAGCTTCTATTACAATACATTTTATTGTCTAAACTTAAGGCCTGTGGATATTCAATTGCTTCTCCACCTCCAGCACTTATTACTCAGCCCAAAGCACATTTCTTAGCTTCCGGCCAGCACTCATCTTTTAGGACCATCTTTCAGCATCATCATTCTCCTCCTCCTCCTCCTCTTCATCCTCATTTTCCTTGGGTTTCTTGACTGGCTCCTCAACTTTATAGTGACTAATTTGAAAATGAAGAAAAAACAGTAAGGTTAATAATAAAGTAATTTTGCTGAACTTTTCTCCCTTTTCTTTTACTTTTCCCAGTTCCTTAGGATGCTGAAAATAACTAACTGCCTAGAAGGCTTGAAAATACTGACTCCTAACTCACAATTACAGAGATCCATTGCCCTATATATTCAGTTTTGGGCACATCAACACAAATTGTCAACAAGAACAGAAACAATGCTTCTACCGGTATGTAAGCCTCTCTCTCTCTCTTTTAAAAATTAAAAAAAATATATGTTTAATGTAATAGCATATAGTAGTCACCTGTAGTCCACGTAGCCTGTTCTGTGGGGGTCCAATTTGTGTACCAGGTCTACAACTTGCAGCCGTTTCAGGGGGATCTTTGATTGCTTGAGACACAAGAATATAATTATTGCATAGACCTTGGTTATCCTTACAATGGGCAGCAGCCCTTAGATGACCTTGAGTGGTCCACAAACTGAAGCAGGATCAGATCTGGTTATGATGGGAACCATCGTGAAAAACTACAATTGTAGGCTAGACTGGGAAGTTGAAAATACAACCTGGAAAACAGACAGTGATCGACTAATTCCATTTCACTGCTAAAATTTTGTAGTCATTAGAAGCAGAGTTCCATTTGAGAAGTCTCAAAATGTGGAAACACCTAGCCAATTTTGGTTGACTTAAGTAAAGTAAAGTGAAGGTTGAAGTAAATGTGGCCAGATCTGAATAGTACTTGGAGGGAGATCTAAGTACTACTCAAGAGGTGTAAGTTAGACTTGGAAATTTTAAAACTTCCCAGAAGAAAGCAAAGGCAACAAACATACCTAATACTTCTTTCTCCTCCTATTTTCCCCACAATAACAACATCTTAGACTGATAGCAGTTTGGGATGAAAGTATTTTCTTGCAATAATAATTTCCCCCCAGACTACCTACAACAGAAGGCAGAAAGCCCAACCCTACTCATGTTAGATCCTGCATTTCCTTACCAATATCCATAATTGAACTGGACATTCCAATTTAGCTCCCAATCTCAGTTTTAGCCACTATCCAGTAATATCTTAGCTTTTAGCACATTCCTCTTTGATCTGTAGCTCTATTTCTATCAGACTTTTTTTAAGTTCTCATAAATCCACCATGTTTGTAATGAAATTGTTGGAACAGATTCATCTTTACAGATTTCACTTCTTTCCTCACTGCATTTTTTCTTTCCCGTGTAAGCCACAAAGACTCCCTTAGCAAACTGGGCAGCCATAGAATGAATGAATGCTTTTCTGTGTCATCAGCATAAGGGAGAAAAGTCTATATCGATACTACATATTATGAAGACAGTTTGTAAAATCTTAAATGTACCATACATATAGGAAGCTTCTTTTTCAACTCACACCTTACCATGTGAAGTTGAAAATGTTTGTTTATTGAAGGTATTTTGCTTTGAGACTTTTTGGCAAATATCAATATTTTCTGAGTTTCACATTTCTTTTGGCACACTGTAGTGAGTGAGGAAGATGTTCTTGACAGAGATATGCAAGTTTTGTTGTCAAGGCAACAAGAAGTAAAATATTTGTTGAGCCCAGGATGTCCTGACAACATCTGGACTTGCAAGAGTTTGTTATAATAGCTAAACTCAATAAAAGTAGTTTTAGCCTTCCGGTGGAGTTGATTTCCTGGTCTAGTCTACCTAATGCAGCCGACACAAACTTTTTCTTTGAGACATATTTGGTCAACAGGGACTACTCAACTAATGTACTGCTGAGAATCTTGGCATTCATATCCCCATCAAAGATGGGCAACACAAGGCAACTAAGTCCTCTATTTCCTTGAGCACTTTTGGGGTCCCTCAAAATCTTTAAAATTCATGCCAGCAACATCTCACCAGTGTTAAATAAAAATGATGTAATTTTCCTCTTTCTCTCTGGGAAAAAAACACAGCTATGATAGAACTAAGGTAAGAGGCTTTTCTTAATTATTTTCCTTTTTAAAAAATCTTTTTTTTAAAACTTCCTCACTCCTGTAATGGAGAAAAGGACCAACCCTTCCAGCCCTCTCCATAGTCATGTCATCTGTGCCCTCTGGCTATTGGCTGACCAAAAATTTGGAGATAGGGAAGGGAGTGCAGATTCCAACCACAAAACAATAAAATTGCCTTTTCTGATCATCAGTATAATTTTATGTCTATTTGTTTATTTAGAATAGAATAGAATAGAATAGAATAGAATAGAATAGAATAGAATAGAATAGAATACAGTTTTTGGAAGAATAGGATAGAATTTTATTGGCCAAGTGTGATTGGACACACAAGGAATTTGTCTTGGTGCATGTGCTCTCAGTGTACATAAAAGAAAAGATACGTTCATCAAGAATCATAAGGTACAACACTTAATGATAGTCCGGGTACAAATAAGCAATCAAATCATATTAGGAACCAGTCAATGTAAATCGTAAGGATACAAGCAACAAAGTTACAGTCATACAGTCATTAGTGGGAGGAGATGGGTGATAGGAACGATGAGAAGATTAATAGTAGTGCAGACTTAGTAGATAGTTTGACAGTGTTGAGGGAATTATTTGTTTAGCAGAGTGATGGCGTTCGGGAAAAAACTGTTCTTGTGTCTAGTTGTTCTGGTGTGCAGTGCTCTATAGCGTCGTTTTGAGGGTAGGAGTTGAAACAGTTTGTGTCCAGGATGTGAGGGGTCTGTAAATATTTTCACAGCCCTCTTTTTGACTTGATTTATTTTACTTGTATCCTGCCTTTATTATTATTAATACAAATAGCTCAGTGTGGCAAACATATCCAACACTTTCCTTCTCTCATTTTCAACAACAACCCTGTGAAGTGCGTTGGGCTGAGAGAGAGTGACTGGCCCAAAGTCACTCACCTGGCTTTCATGGATAAGGCAGGACTTGAACTCACAGTCTCCCACTTTCTAGCCTGATGCTTTAACCACTAGACCAAGCTGGCTCTCTGCTTCATGCTTTTCTTATCTGTCTTGGTTTTCAGAGGCAGATGAGTTGGGAGTTGTAGCGGTAAAAAGCTGGAACACTCCAATGAATTTAACATTCCCAGGGATCTTTCAGGGTAACCGTAAAAGTTAAAAGAATTTTACATTTTGAAACATTACCAGCATCATGGCTTTCCGAAACTCTGCCACGGGAATTTTCATGTCACTATATTTATCCATACTCCTAAAAAAGTCCCAAGGCTTTAGCTTGTTGGCATCTAAATAGATCTGGGGATAAAAGGGGGGGAAAAAAAGAAGAAGAAGAAGTGAATGAGACTGCAAGTTCAGTATTTTAAACCACTTCCCTCAGGGTGGCATCAAATGTCTTTGGGTAAATCTGCCACAACATCTGTTTCTGCGGTTCTAACATAAAGGCTAAGTTTTCTGTTGCTGAAACTCAACCTGCATCCCCTGGATAGGGCTCTTTGACGAGGCTGTTGTGGATTTTTCTGCTTTCTAACTATTAATACTTAAGCAGTCATTAAACCTTGTCCACTTTTCATTTCAGAAAATATAACATTACTTTTGCCAAAACTATAATTTCCTCTTTACAACTGAATCACTTCCCTTAAGCCAAACTTATGGTCTCCAAGCTTTCTCTTAGTTTTAATGCTTCTTAGCTCTGATCCTGCCATTCTGGAACTGCCAGCTGCAGGCTCAGAAACCTCATTACGCTGCTTAAGGAATGGTTCTCCTGAGGGACTCCTTCAAATGGATATCTCTCTTTTTGGTAGCACATTCATCAAATTTCTACTCTCATTGTGAATCTCTTTCTTTAGATCACAACGGGCAATAAGTGGCCAAGGATTACTGGACTGTAACTTCCACCGTCCATCAAAAGAAGCCATTTGGCTTGGATTAATGAGAACTGAAACTCAACCACAGCTGGAGAGTCATGCAGGTAATCCTTGCTTAGCGAGGATTTGCTTAGCCACAATTTGGACAGCAGCTCAGATTTATCAAAGCTATTGCTAAGCGAAACATCACAATTTTACACTCTTACTTCAGCTTCCCTTTGCTTTACATACTTGTGAAGACTAAGTTCAAAGACTGGTTGCAGTTTCTTTTTCATCATCGTTATAACCATAATTGACTGTACGAGACAGACACTAAATGGTCTATTACCTGCACGTCTATGTGCTATACAGTCGATTATTTACAGTACAAAGTGGGTAACATGATGCTGTGTCATTGTGGTTTGGCAGAACACAATGGAAAGGCTTCTACTATCTTCCTAGGTGCAAATGTAATTATTAGTTGATTGGAATAGTTATTTAAAGCTAAATAAGTTTACCGTTCATATGCACTTTTGGTACATAATGCTTTTTTCAGAGAGTTCTATCTGGGGGGTCCTTGGTGTTTTCTGAGCTTGGTTGTTTTCTTGCAGATGTTTCATTACCCCAAACTAGTTAACATCATCGATGCACTGATGATGTTACCTAGTTTGGGTAATGAAACGTCTGCAAGAAAACAACCAAGCTCAGAGAGCACCAGGGACCTCTCATTTCAACCCTGAGCTATAAATATTCTCCTTTATTGGTAATTCTATCTGGCCGTTTCCTGTTTTACGTGTTTAAAAGCTTTAAAATATGTTAGTTCAGCAGGCAATTGGGGAGCACATCAGAGGGCAAATAATGAAAGCAGTGTCACAACATCATGACATAAGTTTTGCCTCTTTTATTTGTACATTGTGACATTCCACATCCTTGTGGAAAGGGCAGAGCCTGCATCATAACAGCAATGCTGCTTTTAAATAAATAAAAGATTCAGATCCTGCAGATACTTCTGGGGCACATCCTGGTTATTGCTCCATCAGGGGCTGTTTCCAGCTGTTTCATTTAATATAATACGTTTTGATTTTAATACAATACGGTTTAGTTTGCTGACTTGGGTAATATAATTATGATGGGCTTTATTAATGCTCTGATGTCTATGGGCAAGGCTGGCAACCAGCCAACAAGGCTATCTAGTCTCTATAGAGAGGCTATCAAAGCAGTAGGAAGAAGTTTCTCTGATCTGTAAAAAACATATTCGAATGGATCGCAAAAAATTAGAATAGAGTAGACCCTTTCATTTCAGCTATTGATCCATACGCCACACAGGAATTAGGCCCAGACAAAAGCATGTGGCCTTCACTAATTTGGAGAGAGCTGAGGTACTTACGAAAAAGTGTTCAGAAAGTTTGAGATAAAGCTTAATATTCTCAGAAACCTGGCAAATTCTAACATAATTCTGAGGGCATATCTGTTTCTATGAGCATATCTGTGTGTACATACATGTGTATGGAAGTTAGTGTGGTATAATGGTTAAGGTTCTTAAGCTGGTTAGGAGTGAGGAAATTCAGGTTCATGTCTTCCCTTAAGCATGGAAGACAGCTGAGTGACTTTGGGCCAGTCACTCTCTATCAACCTGAGAAATTGCAAAACAACTGTCTACCAACCCACACTGAACCTCCATGAATGATTACAGTCCATAACCTTCAAGGAAGAGGCCTTATCCTGCAGTAGTTGATTCAGGATGTACTCAAGCACAAAATATCTACTGATTAATAAAGGGTGAACAGATTTTAAAAACTATGCATTTATTTTTAACACTTGATTCCAAACCCTGGAGCAATTTGCAGCTAATTTACTACTGTGTCTTTCATTAATGCAAGGTTTGAATGACAAAGCATTAATCCAGACACATTGCAGGCGGAAAGGGGAATTGGCCATAGCATCTTCTAAGCTTTGCATTATTGGAAGACATGAGAGCTCAACAAAGACCCAATATTCTGAGTAGAAGCCTAAAATGTATCTCAGGTAAGGGACTGACCGTTACACTTACCTGAATCAGCTTCATAGCATCTACCTGATGCTCAGTCTTCTTCACAATGTGGCCTCCAATTCCTCCATAGACGATATCTAGTTCAGGCCGTACTTCACAGACATGATCTAACAGCCTGATGAAGCCTTCATTTACAAGCACATTCTAAAATAGAGCCAAGAGCAGGATAACAGGGTTTTGGGGTTAGAAATAAAGGATCCCCTCCCCCACTTTTAGGTCAATTTACTGAATTAGTTCCCATAAGGAATTAGCCCCTGAAACCATTTCAATGAGTCATTCTAGGTACAGTTGGATGGCTGTGTCACTGTGCTGTCCTCCAGTTTTTGAGTCAGAAGAAAAGTATTCTGGCAACTCACACACACACACACTCAAATTCTGCCCAGGAATGAGGCCAGCAAATAGTGATATGCTTACAGTAGCACTTGGGGGGGGGAGGAAGATTCCCCAGTTTCTGCCCCCCCCCCAAGCATTCATCCTCTGTCAGGAAAAACAAGCAGCAACCACTTCCTTTAAGATATGGCAGGACAGGGTCATAAAAGCATAAGCAGGAGCCTGCTGCTTTGGGGTAGCCACTTTTGAAGCTGCCAAAGTGACAGGTTGTACGTGTAGAACAGAGGTCTTCAAACTTGGCAACTTTAAGACTTGTGGACTTCAACTCCCAGAATTCTCCAGCCAGCATAGCTGGCTGGAGAATTCTGGGAATTGAAGTCCACAAGTCTTAAAGTTGCCAAGTTTGGGGACCCCTGGTGTAGAAGGAATGCTCTGAACACAAGTCTAGCACTCTTTTGAAAGAGCACTAAATTTATATCTTAAAATAGTCTGACTCACCAGCCACAATAAAATAGAATAGAATAGAATAGAATAGAATAGAATAGAATAGAATAGAATAGAATAGAATAGAATAGAATAGAATAGAATAGAATAGAATAGAATAGAATAGAATAGAATAGAATAGAATAGAATAGAATAGAATAAGCTGGAAGGAACCTTGGAGGTCTTCTAGTCCAGCCCCTGCTCAAGCAGGAGAACCTATACCATTTAAAATAAGTGACTGTCTAGAGTCTTCTTAAAAATACCCAGTGTTGGAGTGCCCACGATTTCTGGAGGCAAGCTGTTCCACTGGAGAGAGGGCAGGAGGAGAACAAAAGGCACTCTCACCTCAACATGTGTCCCTCTGCCATGCCTCTGACCCACTGACTGGCTTCTTTTTGGACACAAGTTTTGGACACTAGTAGGCATAATGACACTGCCTGCATCCCTTCATAATCAAAGCAATGAACATTAGGGCTACCCAAATCCCTTTGTTGGCATACACCGATGAAAACCTACAATGCCACACGGCCACAAGAACCAGCAGCACAGATAGTAGAACTTTAGATGCTTCAGTGCAGAGTAGAACTGCCTTCTCTTCAGAGAATATTAATTCTGTTTTCTAAATAACAATATAAACACGTCTAATCCTCTTTCAAAAAAGCATTTCATGCATGCACCCATGGAGCCTGGCTAAGATCTGACAAGTGTTTCAGAAAGAGGCAGTGGAAGCCAGGGGTCTGGTTGATCCTGCAGTCAAACCCAAAATGGCACCAATGGTCACAGAAGAAGGAGCCTGTCCACAACAGAGACCAATACAGACAGTAGAGATCCTATTCCTAATCACATTGTTAGTCAATTATCTATGAATCATCCTTGATCAAATAGATGGCATAAACTGTCAGAATAGGGCCCATCCTTCTTTAAAAGCAGGAAGTCTTTTTTTTTTGATAAATCTTTTTTTTTATAAATCTTTCAGGACCAGCTCCCTACCCAACCTATGGTCACTAGCCACGGTCATCCCTATCTTCAAAAAGGGAGACCCCAGCCTAGTTGAAAATTATAGACCAATCTCTTTATGTTGTGTCACCTGCAAAGTCATGGAATCAATCATTAACCAATCCATTACCCTCCACTTAGAGACTAACAACCTACTCTCTCACAAACAATTTGGTTTCAGGAAAAATTTATCCTGCAATCTACAACCACTACACTGTAAAAACATATGGACTACACAACTCGATCAGGGCAAAGCAATAGATGCAATTTACATAGACTTTTGCAAAGTCTTTGACTCAGTGGTACAAGA